>JABFQJ010000122.1:0-10508 GCA_022816905.1 Trimorus sp. ZL-2020 | reverse complement strand
ATAAAGATGCTGCCAAACGTCAAGCTGCTAACAACAAAAGGGTTGAGGACTTACTCCCAACGTTTAATGTCACTTCCCCCATTGTTAAGTCCTTCCGTCTTGGGAGAAGGTTGCAAACCGATGCAAATGCTAAACCCCGCCCGTTGAAAATTATTTTCCAGGATTCTGAAACGCCCTTGAACATCCTTAAGCGTAAACATTTGTACAATGGTGTCGAACGCTTTTCGGCTGACAGAACTGCCCAAGAACGAGACCATCTTAAATTCCTGAAGTTTGAGGTCGATCGTCTCAATGAGGCTGATCCCTCACTCAGCAAGACCATCAAATACATCCACGGCTTTCCAAAAATTGTTGACACTCCATCGACGACAAAAAACTAACGCAACCGGCACCTGCACTTCGGATCTACTACCAAAACGTGAGAGGCCTTCGCACCAAACTCCATCTCTTCAATGACGTCGCTCACCAATCAGACCACCCGGACATCCTGATCCTGACCGAGACCTGGCTGAACAACGACTTCGCGGACGCTGAACTGGGTTTGATCAATTATAATGTTTTTCGTAGAGACAGAGATCATTTGTCCAGTGTGCACCAGAGAGGTGGCGGAGTATTGATGGCGATAAAGAATACTTTAGTTAGCTCTGAACTTACATTAGTACATCGAGATGTTGAACAACTGTTCGTTAATATAGTATGTGATAACCTTGAAATTATAATCGGAACGGTCTATTTACCACCAAGATCTTCGCCAGAGCTTTTCCATCACCACGCGGAGGTTGTAGAAAAGCTTATGGAGAACAGCGAAAATAAAATCATAATTATTGGCGACTACAACCTCCCTGGTATGGAATGGCTCAATAATCAAGATGGTCTAACTTTATCTTATAAACCACACATGTTACAGTCTAATTACGAAAAAGCAACCATTATCTCTGATTCGTTAGGTTTGTTATTGAGTCATGCAATTCAATAACACCCCGAACATCAACGGGGAATACTTAGATCTTATATTTTCAAATATAAAGTCGCCAAACATAAGTCTATCCACCGATCCTCTTGTGCCAGTTGATGCCCATCATCCCCCCTTAATCTGTAACTTTTTAACTCCGAGTAATCTCAAATATCTGACCTTCGACTATCAAACTTATGATTTTTCCGAAGCCAACTATGACGCGATATATGGTAACCTGAGCTCTACATCATGGCATTTTATTGACGATAATACTTTTGATGAATCGATCACTACTTTTTATGAGATTCTATGGAATATTATTGATTCGCATGTACCTAAGAAAATTATTAAATCATCTAAGTACCCTGTTTGGTACAGTAAGGAATTGATACAAACTATCCAAGCTAAAAATAGAGCCCATAAAGCATATAAAATCCTCAGCAGTACCGAAAACAAAATTGATTTTTCATTTCTGAGAGCTAAATCAAAAAGACTTCAACGAGACTGCTACAATGAATATTTACGTAAAATAGTAGGCGAAATAAAATCTGATCCCAAATCGTTTAGAATTTTACGAATAACAAGAGGAAAGGTCATGGATTACCAAATTCACTAACATATGATGGAACAACTGCAGAAGAAGGAAATGACATGGTTAACTTATTGGCAGATTACTTTGAATCCGTATACGACACCACTGTACTTCAGATTGATAATCAGACCCAGCCGAACTTTCACGGAACTTCACCCTTTACTCTGAGCGATATTGATATTACGTACAACGAAGTTTTGCGCAACTTACTACTGCTAAAAGAATCGAAAAGTCCGGGTCCTGATGGTCTACCTGCAACTCTATTGAAAAACTGCGCCGGTGTCTTGTACAAACCTATCTGTGATTTATTTAGAAGATCGATAAGAGAAGGCGTTTTTCCCGATATATGGAAAGAAAGCTTTATAACACCCATTCACAAGTCAAGTAGCAAGAATCTAGCTACTAATTATAGACCCATTTCAATCCTTAACTTGATTCCGAAGGTTTTCGAATCTATTGTAACCGGCAAAATATCGTCCTTCGTTAACTCTGGTATAATCGAACAACAGCATGGTTTTGTACACGGCAAATCAACGGTCACCAATTTGCTGATTATGACTCAAAAATTGCTCGAATCCTTCGAAAAAGGCCACCAAATTGACATTATCTACACCGATTTTGCTAAGGCATTCGACAAAGTATCCATCCCCTTGTTAATCGACAAACTGAGCAAGTTCGGTTTTCACGAGACATTAACAAAATGGTTCACCGCCTACCTGTCACACAGAACTCAATATGTCAAATACAAGTCTTTTACTTCGCGTAAAATTAATGTGACATCAGGGGTTCCGCAAGGATCGCATTTAGGACCTCTATTATTTATCATATTCATTAACGATATTCATGCATCTTTCATCGATAGCGAGTTTCTGTTATTCGCGGACGACTGCAAATTTTATAGAGTTATAAAGGATCAAACAGATTGTATGCGTCTGCAAAACGATCTAAACAATGTAGTTAATTGGTGTGCGTCTAACGAGATGAAACTAAATGTGGGAAAATGTAAAACCCTATCGTTCAGCAAGAATAACACCAAGATCAATTTCAATTATGTTATTAATGAAACTCAACTAGAACAAGTCACCTTAATGAAGGATCTTGGTGTCATTTTCGATTCTAAATTATCGTTTATACCACATATAGACAGTATTGTCAGTAGAAGTATGAAATTATTAGGATTCGTGAAGAGAAACACCAAAGACTTTAGAGATATAGGTACGATTGTGACTCTCTACAAGTCCCTGATACTGCCGATACTCATGTATGCGTCTCCGATCTGGTCCCCGTATTTTAATATTCATATAAAGCGTTTAGAAAGTGTACAACATAAATTTTTATCATATGCGTCTTTCAAAGCGAATCTGCAAAACCCTAGACTATCCCACGATTATGCCGAGATTTCAAGACTAACAAACATTTGTACTTTAAAATCCAATCGGGAATATGTAGACGCCTGTTTTCTTTTTAAAATAACCACCGACCTGCTATCCAGTTCTCACCTTAAATCGCTATTTACGTACAACGCCAGTCAATCCCCACCTATAGAACGTCCTACTGCTATTTTTCCCCGATTGCCAGACTGTCTAGATTGGGGAACGACACCCGCATTTCCCTCGATTGCAATTCATTGTTGAATTTCAAAAAATTAGCGAAAGAGCAAATATTTGTATTCGAATAAGTGTGTAGTCTATTCTGTTATTATATTTTTTCTTTGTATTGGGCTTCTAGCCTGTTTGCTACTGAAATAAATAAATAAATAAAATAAAAAAATAAAAAGAACGTAATAAACACATTTCCTGAATTGTTATAAACAATCTTTTTGACTCGGAATGTCAATTTAAAAAAAAGCTTATTTTAGGTCGAAATACAAGCAGAATTGCCAATTTTTTTAAATAAAATTAGTAAAGGACTTTTAAGGCATTAAGAATCACGTTCTTAAGCACAAAATGTTATAACAAAATTATTTTGAATCAGAATGTCAATTTTGGCTCGTTTATAAACAGTGTTTTAATTTTGTACTATTTTTAATTTAATTAATTTAACTAATTCAAAAAAAAGTTGAAAGCAACAAACGTGCAATATATAAACAATCAAAAAGTGTACGTAAACATTTTGTACGTAAATTTGTTTTCTAAAGGCCTCGAACACAATAAAAGGAATAAGGACTATTCTCATCTTTTTCTATTCAGTGTATAAGAGAAAGATTAAAATATTCCATAATTAATCAATGATCATGAGTCGACAGCACAGAGTTTTCTGAACACATCTATGCATCTCTCTCATAACGCGGGTTAATTATATAGAGAGGTCCGAGTTTCTCCTTCGCCGCACGCGGCCGCCAGGAGGCGCGTCAGTAGGGTGACACATTTTTTGACGTTTCTGACCCATTCACATCTTGCATCCTTCTTCGCACATTGAGCCAGGGCCAGTGTGAGAGAGAACGCATATGCGAAACGCGATTCTCCTGTATAGAGTGTCGCGTCCGCCCTCCGGGGGCATTGCCTCGTCGGGTCGCGTCCGCGACCCTTGATATCCATATTTCCTGACCATGCTAACTTGACGACAGGATTATAATCGTTGATATAAGTTTCCTCTTGAGATCTAGGGAGGTCATACAGTCTACTTTTACTGTGTAAGTTTCTTCTTCCAGCAATTGAAGTTTCTACATCTCTATGAACGAATTCTGTCGTTACTGGTCTAGGGAAACCGAACCGGCATATTTTTACAATTTTGGAGGTCGTTTTTTTTTTGTGCGCATACAGTAAGAATTATGTTTATGCGTTTGATCGGATGTTACTGTTTCATGTAATGTAGGAGATATATGTCTGTCTGGAATTGTGCAAGTGATATATTTTTTAATGAACGTTACGACGTCACTATCTGATGCTTTTCCAAGATTTGGTGCATCTTCCACCCACAGCATCAAATGCCAATGGGGTATACCTCGGCCTTGATATTCTTGTCGCCAAAAGTAATGAGTTATTTTACCGATAGGATCATCAGCTGAACAAATAAAATCTAGCATTGCTTTAAATTTGATGTTCATAAATCTTGCAGTACTAACAGGGTCAATAGCTATAAGCTCAGTTGTTGATAATTTCTCTTTGTCCGGATTTATTTCACGTAAATATTCTCCTAAGTCGTCCCATTTCCATTCACTTGGACTCAAAGTCATAAACCATGTTGCAGGTCCGTAATGCATTATCATACACCTCAAATCATTATGAGGTTGTCTCCAGTATGGTTCGGTGTTCCGAAGTTTAGAAAATATTGCATTTAAATTCACATCAACATTCTCCTCTGATATTTCCTGCAAATATTTTCCAGCCGTATAACGTTCGCGTGCATTAGCAACCATCATTGTATAATATATACCACTTTTTAATTGCCGATTATTAGCATCGTTCAACAGAAAGAAGATATATTGTTGGTTCAAACGGAATCTACTGTGCTTCGACAATAATTTTGTCTTGATAAAGGCACAATCCTGCAATCTGTATTCTCTGATTTCATGTTGTCCGTTGCTTCCAAAAGGATATAAATCAGGGAAACATAGGACATCTAAACTTTTGTAACGATTATCCAAAGGAACATCCTCGACTTTCAACATTTGATACAGTTTCGCTGGAGATTCATTCATCCTTTTAGCATACATGGGATAAATCGTATATTGGTCGTACAGGTCCAACTCCTCTGTGATTTGCGTTAATAAAGGTTTACGTTCAGTCGTGTCCAATTCCTGAATGCATTCATCGAGTTCAAAATCGCTACTGATTTCTTCGTCGAAATTGTCAACTTGATATTGAACTTCTGCCATATGATTGTTAATCAACGAATTTATTGATGGAGGAAGACATATTTTCGAATAATGTGTGTTGTTGTCTTTCAACCACTGTAAAGCGCGGTATATTTTATTAATGTCAACTAGATCTTCCCATACAATTTTCTTTTTCGTTGGAATACCTCGAACAAGTATGTGTAATTCATGATTTAAATTTATCGGTTCGTTGGCTGGACATATTTTTTGTACCGTTTCTTGTAATGGTAGAGGTAAATGAAAAGTTCTTCCTTTGACTTTACGCATCATGTGCTTGTGCGGTAAATGTTTATTAGATACAGTACCCATTGTTTGGACAACTTGAAACGCTTTAGCTCGTTGTATTAATAACTTTTCATAATCATTCATATTTCGTAAAACTTCGGGTAATGGTTCTACTTGAAGATTATTTAAAACGCACGTGGGTGGCAGTTTTCCATCTCGAAAATGCTTTAGGCAAAACTTGCATATGTATAAAGTGTGAGTAGCGTTCTTAAATCGTTGTTGAAACTCATTCCATATCTTTCCATCTATAGGTTTTCGTAAATCATTAACTCCAATTACATTTCTCCGTAGACATATTTTTTCGCAGGAAATACAATCGATGCGTGGCAAATCCAAACAACGTTTCTTTAAACTAACAAATGCGGCATAATAGTTCGACATAATTTCATCCTCGTCTAACGAGGTGTCAGTCGACTGCCCGAATAATCGTGCCTTTCGATGAGTGACATCTGCCACTTTGCTTAAAGTATCTGTGTTAATAAATCTAAATGCTTTTAGAAGTTCTACATTTTTGGTATAAAACTTAATGTACTTATATAAAATATTTTTTACATTTCTTACTGATGGAAAATGAGGCGCTAACGATAGTATCGTCGCCATAAACGAATTACAGTTAGCTGGATTAATATGACAATCTAGTGGGTGTCCTAGTTTCCAATCACATTTCGAATTGGAGCAATCACGTAATTTTGCAATAAATTTAGCGTTCATCGCCTTTCTTAATGTTATCATTCGAATATTCGTTAACATTTTTACATATTTTAATATTGTATCTTTCATTATATGACATTGATCATCGCATTGCCAAGAATGTTTCACTGTTTTGTGTTTATTCCGACTAGTAAGAGGCAACACGTTAATAACCTGACCCTTTTCATTTATTTCCAAAGGTTTATGTAAAACTGTTAAATAAGAAGATTCATAAAAGTATGCTTCTGATGACGAAGTGTGACACGATGCACCGCACAGTGCTTGTAAAATGTCCTTATCGTGTGCCTGTAAAGCAATACATTCGTTGTAGCGTAGCAATGCAGCAGTCGAAATGTCTTTTAATTTTGAAAACGAAGTTCTCATATTATGCACGTATGCATTTTTTGCAACTTTGTTCCATTTGTATATCCATTCAGCCTTTAAAATACGACTGATCAATGTTCCTCGTAGTTTTGATGCAATTTTAGTTATATAGAACCTTGAAGATTTCTTAAAGGTGTTCTCCATTTTCCAACTCTGCATAAGATGAAATCTTCGTTCATGACGTTTTATCAACAATCCTTTGGGTTTTTTTGATATATACGTATTATTTTTGTTTACTTTCATTACCCGAGTGAAGTGTTGTCTGTATACTCGTTTTCTTTTTCTCTCACGATCAATATTATTAGAATACCGCATTCTTTTAGCATGCCGATTGGCAGCAATATTATCCGAATATAATTTACGTTTTGTCTTCCGTTGGAAGTCAATATTAGATGTATACTTATCACGTTTTATTTCACGCTTAACCTCAGGATTTTCATGATATCTATCACGTTCTTGTTCACGCTTAACCTCAGGATTTTCATGATATCTATCACGTTCTTGTTCACGCTTAACCTCAGGATTTTCATGATATTTATCACGTTCTTGTTCACGCTTAACCTCAGGATTTTCATGATATTTATCACGTTGTTTTTCACGCTTAACCTCAGGATTTTCATGATATTTATCACGTTCTTTTTCACGTTTAACCTCCGGATTTCGTTCATAGTTAATACGTTCTTTTGCCTGAATTATTTCTCTATCTATGTTGTACCTTTCAATTCGCTTTTTCCTTAATCGTTCCGCATTTTTAGAATAATAATTCTTATTTTTTTCGCTAATAACTGTAGTGTTAGTTGTATGCGGGTCTTTGGAAATTCGAGATAATCTTTTACGCAGTGCATCCGCACGACGTTTTTTCATCGTTTCTAGCGACGGAAGTTTCACATTATCAGCAGAAATTAATGGAAATTGCTGAATGCTATTGTTAATAAACATATTTAATACATGATTTCTCATAGATGAATGATCATATCTAACAGAATTTGGATTTATACCAAACAATTGCGACGTTGCAAATGCAATGGCATAGACACCACAATCGCTGTAATTTGGTTGGTTTTGTACATCCGGAATTTTAACTGGGTTTGTTTTAAAATCATGAAAAGGAAATAACTTCGTAATAAACGCTGCAATCTGTGTATCCAACGAAAGACGATTGCGAGTTCGACTCTCTTGCAAAGAGTCGTATATAAATACTGATTTGCTATCGTAATAACAACAAACCCAATGGGATTCCGCAGAAAATAGAACTTGTAAATGAATCATTTTACAATTTTCCAATTCTTCAATTAAATCGATGTTTTGAACAAGAAGTGTACTTCGTGGGCGAAAATCGGAAACTTGTTGCAGTAAATGATGAAATGCATGAATATGTTCATCATTTAACCAGTCACCCGAAGTGATAATTCTTCTATCTACATCTTCGACAGAATATATACCGTCCTGAAATTTCATTTTTATAGACAAAACGTATAGCAACCTATGAAACGGGCGCTTATAGCAGCCTATCAAACCGGCGCTTATAGCAGCCTATCAAACCAGCGCTTGGAGCAGCTTTATCAAACAGCGCTTATAGCAGAGTTATCCGCGCGTTAAGCAGCTAGTATTATAACATGTACTTAAAATACGGTGTTGGGCAAGAAAAAAACAACTTATATTATTTTGATTGAATTTGTAAAACAATATTTATTAATGTGAAGGCACTATTGCTGCTTCAAACTGGACAGGAATCTGAAAAGAAACAAATATGTACTAATACTTAGCAAAAAATGTCGATTTGAAAAATCCAATCCTTCAGATATTCTACATGAATTAAACTTTCAAAATATGCAATACAATTTTTTTTTAAAGATTTGATACAATTTTTTTTGAAAGATTTGAATGAATTTAATAAAATGACCGTAAATTATTGAAGAATATATATAATCACTAGACTGCGGATTATATGCAAATGCATATTTGTTGTTTTCGAATAGATATTTATGAGAGTTGTAAGGAAATATGTTTTATTTAATTTGGAGTCTATAAGCGCATATTTTATTTTGCATATTTGCATATTGCATATTGTTAACAAATGTTGGCATATTTTTGGAATATGATTGGAATATCGTTTGCACATTTTTGGGTACTTTTCGAATTTGCTAGAAAATTGTTGGCATGTTTTTGTAAATGCTCACAATATGTGTTGCATATTTTTTGCATATTTTTTATATGATGTTATAAAACAGTTCTAGGATATAAAAAACATGTTTCACAAATGATTTTACATTTTTTTATCAATAGCAAAAAAGTTGCATATAATCCCCAGTCTACTGATTACATCATTGTAAAAAGGGATAAATGATTAGATCGTTGTAAAAGGGGATAACTCTTTAGATCGTTGTAAAAGGGAATAACTCAACAAATACTTGTAAAAGGGATAACTCGAATAAATGCTTGCAAAAGGGGATAAATTCAATAAATAGTTGTAAAACGGAATAACTCAAATATGTATATTTGTCGATACTAACTGAAATCTAGCTAAAAACCAATAAACAATTTAATCAATGAGAAAAAAACATTTCAAAGTCCATTTCAGATCACAGACCGCCAAAAATCTCCATTGTCCGCCAAAAACACCCAAATGCCGGCAAAAATTCCCAAAGACCCCAAAGAGCGCCAAAAATCCCCAAAGATCGACACAAATCCCCAAAGACCGCCTTAAAACCCCAAAGACCGCTAAATATCACCAAAGATCGTCAAAAACCCCCAAAGATCGCCTAAAAACCCCAAAGACCGCTAAATATCCCAAAAGACCGCCGAAAAGCCCCAAAGACCCCTAAGCCCGCCAAAAACACCCAAAGATTTCCAAACTCCCCAAAACCCCCAAAGACCGACAAAAATCCCCAAAGACCGCCAAAAACCCGCAAAGACCACGAAAAATCCCGAAAGTCCATTTCAGGGAGAAATAATCAATTATTTTAATAATTATTTTCAATAGAATAATTGATTTTTCAATTACTTTTAATTGAGTATTGGAAAGTCACTCATTACCGATTAATCATTACTGTTTTTCCATTACTTTAAATGGAATAATTAAATTAAAGTAATTGAACGTTTCCATTAAAAATAATGTGTAATGAAATTTATTCCATTACTTTAATTCAATTACTTTTAATTGCCATTATTAACAATGGTCATTAAAAATAATGGGTAACGGGCAATATCCATTTTACCCATCCCTGGTTATAAGCGACCACCGAAACGTAAACATTGGTTTGTTTTGCTTCTGAGTGTTCAGTTCGAATCCGACTGCGAAGATTAGTGAATATCGTACTATGTAATAAATACAAAGTGCTTGTAAAGAACCATGAGTGAGGAAAATATAAATACCCGTCGGGGTAAACCAGCAATGTTGAATCATTCGCAAATGATCGACATAATATTAAAAGAAAAACATTCGGTGTTAATCGAAAATAAAATTGCGACGGCAACGAATGCTATTTGGAAAGACATTTCGAATCAATTGGATGGCAAAATAAAGCCAAGCTCGCTTTATTCCTACGTAACCAACAATAGGTTTAATTTAAAAAATAAACTGCTCGGAAATAAGTTACAACTATCGGCCAGTGCTTCCGAGTTAGATTCAACGGCAGAATCGTTAAGGTATAATTTTAAATTTAGAATCATTATTTTTTGTCAGTGGCTAACCGCCACTTTTGGTTACATTGTTATATCCACTGAAATCTTTGTTTACACGCAAAAAGCTGGACACCACAGAGTGCTGTGATGTGCCCTACTGA
>JABFQJ010000121.1:0-10591 GCA_022816905.1 Trimorus sp. ZL-2020 | reverse complement strand
TATATATATGATTTTACGAGTGTCGGCGAAATAAAACAAGTGGCGTGATAGCCGACCGTGTAATTCTAATCGCTAAAGGTACACGGGTGTTCAAGACGTTTCATTTTAATGCACATGGCCCCATAAATTTTCGACAAATTTGGCTCTGGGAACTAAATCAGCAACGACTGTGTTACGTCGAGGTTGGTTAATTTTTCTTAACCAAAGAATAGGTTTAGGGAACTAAATAAAAAGAGGGTTATTCTGGTAAAAGTTAATGTTTATTCATAAGACCATTTTAAATGTGATACAATATGTTTTATGTTTTCGTCGGATCGTAATTTTCTCAGCGCTGATCAGTAAAAAGGGGTTCTCTTTGGGCGAGAACAGTTGGTTAAAGGTCGGGTGGAAATTGGTTTTTCGCTCAAAAGTCGGACTCGTATGTATTACAATCTAATTCTAAAATGTCGTCGTCGAATCGCAATTTCTTCTTAATGCTATTCGGAGTCTTTTCTGGTGTATAAGTAGGGCTCTCTTTAGGGGAGAACAATTGGTCGATGGGGAGAAGGGGTGGTAATTTCGGAGTGACGGGGGATCGAGTATTAAAAGTGGGATAGGAGATTTCTGATAGAATTGAGGAAAAGGGTGAAGAGGGTGGTAATTTCGGAGTGACGGGGGATCGAGTATTAAAAGTGGGATAGGAGATCTCGGATAGAATTGAGGAAAAGGGAGAAGAGGGAGTACTAGGAGGGGAAGAAGTTGTGAGTGATAGATTCAGGGGTGAAGGTGGAGGAGAGGGGACCTCTTGGCGGGGAACGTGAAGGAATTTTGGGTTCGTTTTTATTTCTTGGAAAATGTTGGTTAGGGAGGCGATATCTGGATTGTGAGGTTGGTTGGTAAAATAAGGGAGTATGAATTTTGTTTCACGAGGAATTATGGGAGGGTATTTTGGGGTGTTACTTGTCGACACTGGTTCTAGGGGGTGCGACAGTCTAGACCTGGGGTCACTGTGGTTATTTTTGGAGGCGATGGGAGCTTTGATACAAGGGTTTTGGATGGAAATTGGAGTTAATTTCCAGGAAGGAAATTTGGTGTTGGGAATTTCAATGCCGTTTCCGTCCTGGCATTGGGTGTGTCGATGATCGACTTCGTTTAGTTTCCTTATATTGTTTCTTTGATTCTTTAGCGCCTTACAAAATCGGGCATTAAAATCCGCCTGGGATTCGCCCTTTTTCGCGCACTTATGGTAAACGATATTCAAGTCCACCTGTTGGTGGATGTCGATTCCGTTGAGTATCGTTTCTTTAGCCGACTGGATTCTAATGAATCGGGCTGTTGCCGATTCAATGGATGTATGGCTCACTAGGGAAAGGGTGTGGTGTTAGTTAATATGTAGGAAAAATGTGAATAAGTGAGTAACGTGGATGCTTACTTGTGTGGGGTGTTGCGAACTAGTGCAGTGTTTGTGACGTACGTCACTTCCAACGAGGGAGTTGCACTAGGTGATAGGTTAATGTCGACGTACGTCGCTTATAACCTCTCGAAAAACTGGACGTACGACCTTTGTTTTTCGGTACTCTGACTTGCTTCCTCAAGGCAGTGTCCGTAGGACATATACCTTGCACAAGAGTCACCGAACGGCTTCCTCTTGTCGAGTTTCGGGTGATTGCTTACGAACGTAAGTTCACCTGAAGTCGGGAAACGAGTGACGACTGTGGAAAAGCGTCGCTCTTTTATAGGAATCGGGAAAAAATGGAAGATGGGAAAGGACCGAAAAGTGCCGAAAATCTGAGAGGGAGAAGTTTACGTTCACTCGCTTGTGAAACGGTTTCCGTTAGTTCGGATATGCTCGCCGGTTTGGGGTTTGTACTCAAAATGATACGAGAGACTTTGGGTTTTCGCTTTATTTTCTAGCACAAGATAATTACAATTGCAAGGGGGGATACAATCTATCGGGGCGGTGCAATGTCGGGCTCTCGATGTCTCCTCCGCTCCGGGACGGTGGCTTTCGGCGGCTCCGAACTGTAATTTAAATCGGGCCGGTTAATGCTGCGCTCTGGTGGCCGGGAGCGGTACTGCGGGGCCGGGTACGCGGGATTGCTACGCACGGTGGCCGTGCGCGCAACGAAGAGGCGCCGAGTGGCTCGGTGCTGGGCGGGAGACAAGGAAAGACGGTGCGCCGAGTGGCTCGACGCACGCCGCCGGCGGTGGCCGCTGGCGGGGATAGGCGGCGCTCGAGTGGCTCGAGCGTGGACGGGTGCTGCGCGCGCTGGTTGGACCGACGCGGCGTCTGGCGGGATTCCCAACGGTCTCGGGGACCGCAGCTTCGGGACGGGGAACGACGGTCCGCGGATGTCTCGCGGACTGTCGAACCGGCGGAATGGGCTATCACTGAGTGTCCAGTGACAGCTCTGCCGGTCGGGTGCGTTTGGCGGATGGCTCGCCGCTTCGCTGTTCGGCCCGAGTGTCTCGGGGCTTTGCTTTCGCCAGTTGTACTGGCGAAGGCTCGGGGAGTCGGTTCTCCGGAGTGGCTCCGGAGTCGTGCGTTCAAACGACTCTCCCCGTATCTGCAAAGCCGCTCATATTTATACCCGTTCGCGGGCGGCGAACGGGTTATGATTGGCGCAGATTTTCTGGTGGGGGTTCGCGGAACGTTTCGCGACGGCTGGCTGTTACGGCTTGGTCGTTGGCCGGCAGGGGGGATGATGTTTACATTTCCAGGTCTTGTTCGGTGAGTCGGGCAAATATCTGTAGGGGGGATATTTGCTTGTGACGGTGCTATTGCATGCACCGTTACACCCCCTCCTTCCTTCGGGGAGCGAGGAGCTCGCGCGTAGCAGAGTGTCTTCAGCTGGCCTCTTCTTCTGATTCTTTCGCTTCTGGTTGCTGGGTGTCAGCGGTTGCGGCTTTCAGGTCCTGGATGTGGATATGTCTTTTCCACTTTCCTTGCTGGTTCTTTAGGTCGAAAATAACCGGGGAAATTATCTTCTTCACGGTATATGGGCCGGAATATTTTGGCGCTAGCTTTGCGTTGATGGCATCGTTCTTGTTGGATAAGGTATGCTCCTTGATCCAGACTTCTTCGCCGATTTTTGGTTGCCAGTTCCTCTTTCTCATGTTGTAATACTTGGCCTGCTTCTGGAAGGCTTTTGCTAGGTTTATTCGTACTAGTTCTTGGGCGTCCTCCAGGTACTTCCTCCGGTGTTCAGGCGCTACATGACTGGTGGTCGGGTCGTCATCATACAGGGGTTGCAATTCCCTGGCATGATTCAGGTATGCTGGTGTGTAGCCTGTTGCTTCGTGCCACGCCGTGTTGTACGCGAACTGCAGTTCGGGAAGGTGTTCGTCCCATTTGCGATGGTTTTTGCCAACGTATTGGCTGATCATCGTCTTGATGACTCTGTTAGTCCTCTCTACTGGATTACATTGCGGCGTGTACGGCGGTGTTTTTCGGTGTTTGATTTTGTAGCTGGCAAGCATTTCGGTGAACTGTTTGCTGATGAACTGGCGTCCGTTATCGCTGATAATTATTTCTAGTCGTCCGTGCCGGAGTATAATTTCGTTCTTGACCATGCGCGTAACTGCTGTTCCGGTGGCGGTCCTCAAGGGGCGGATCTCGACCCACTTAGTGAATCGATCTTGCATTACTATCAGCCAAATGTATCCATTACTGGAGCGAGGGAGAGGTCCAACTAAGTCGACTGCGACTGTGTGCCACGGTCGGTCTCCGGGGTTGGCATGTAGTTGTCCTCCTTGCGCTTGCTGGGCTGCCTTGTATCGGGTACAGTTGGCGCAGGTTTTCACGTATCTGGCGGCTTTTCTAAACATGCCTGGCCAGTAATAAAGGCGGGCTAGGCGCGCGATTGTTTTTGCGACGCCAAGGTGTCCGGCTGTCGGGTCATCATGGTTCTGGCGCAGGATTTCTTTCCTTTGGTCGGCCGGAATACATAACTTCCAGTGGTCTTCTGGTCGGTCTTCGTTCAGGTATACATCGTGCAAGACGTATTTATATAATTTTCCATCGCGGATCTTGTAGTCTGCGTTCTCGGGATCTTGGGAGATTTCGGCCATTTTCTTTGTGTACCATTTGCAGGCGACATCTACGGCGCTAACTTGCGGTTGTCGGGACAATGCGTCGGCGACTTGATTTTGAGCCCCTGGGCGGTAGACTATTTCGTAATCGTACTGCTGTAATTCTAGCGCCCATCGGGCGATACGGCCATGGGGACTCTCAATGCTGTTGATCCACTTGAGTGCCAGGTGATCGGTGATTATTTGGAAGTGGTATCCTTCCAAATAATGCCGCATTTTCCGTATACCCCAGACGACTGCTAGGGCTTCCTTCTCGGTCGTGGAATATCGGCGTTCGGTAGCGTTAAGCGTCCGACTGGCGTAGGATATGACATGCTCTGTGCCGTCGAACTCTTGTGTGAGTACGGCGCCTATGCCAATGTCGCTTGCGTCGGTTTGTAGCGTGAACATTTTCTCAAAGTCTGGACAGGTCAGGACTGGCGCTTCCATTAACTTCTTTTTCAGTGTTTGGAATGCTTGTTCTTCTTCTTCGCCCCATTTCCACTTACTGTTTTTGCGTGTGAGCCTGGTAAGTGGTTCGGCTAACGTGGAGAAATCAGGTACTGTTAACAATCCCAGATTTCATGGACTGGGATTTGGTGTTAAGTAAATTGTTTAGACCCAGTCTTGGATATGAACCTTTATTGTCCTGATAAATTAGACGTCCGGGATACAAATTTGCCGGAACGTCTTCGCCTCGAGTTTGCACGGAGCTGCAAGGCCAACGTGGCGGAGCTCACGACGTGCTACGCGCGTTACTTGCACTTATAACGAAGTCGGTAAAAAATACAAAAGACTGTTGTGTCAGGTTAAGTGATTTGTTCAGAATAGTTTTTAGAAGTAGACTCCCCCTAGTTTGCTCCCCTTATATAACCCTTATGGACTCCACCCAGACTTCACATCACGCGATGTGACGTATCACTCACTGATTGGCAAAATCGACTCAGGCCACTTCCAGGGCTCCGCCCTGGTTATGTAATCCGCGTGAAGTTAGCCGGAGTCGCTTCCGCCGCCAACTTCAATCACGCTGACTCAGCAACGCGCGTGAAGTCGGCCGGAATCGCTTTCGCCGCTATACATAAACAAGCCGGCGACCAGCGTGAACTCGGCCGGAGTCGCGCTCGCCGCCAACTTCGATCGCGCTGACACGCCCGAAGTCAGCCGCAGTTGCGCTCGCTGCTAATTTCAATCATGCTGACACGCATGAAGTCAGCCAGCCACTCACCACTCACTCGAAATAAACTTTTACAAAACTCAATGCATAGTATTTTATTCAGCTTAATCTCAATAATTAACAAAATAATATTTCAAAATAATAATATATCCAAATACATCGGTTGCAGACTCCCCCTTTCGCTCGTCACTTTTCAGGCTCTTTTCCGGATTCTGAAAATACGAACGAATACTACCTGAAACTAGCCTCATAACAAGCTACAATGATTAAAGTACTAAATAAAATTACCTTTCCCAGTACCTTTGGCCCGCTTTGACCCAGGGCGCCCGTCCGAACCACAGGTTTCCGTTTTTACTAACTTTCGATTGCTCATAAAAGGAGCCTTGATTTTCGAAATCTGTCGAATGACTGGCAACCCCTTCGGGAATTGGACCTCTTTCGTTGGCTCAACTTGAGCAAAATCAGCGCTCACCCCCGCAACATTCGCCAATCCGGCATAAGATTCTGGCCCCGCGGTAGTTGAAGGTTGAATCAATACGTTATTTTTCGCCGGATTATCATCTTGGGTGTGCCCATCTTGGCCTTGCACGGACCTCTCGTCCTCGGAGATGTCGGAATATTGCGTGTTCTGTACAAATGCCGACAAGACTTGATCCCTTTTTTGCACGAACGCAACGGCTGCAGAAATCGGTACCGGAACACGATCATTTTCCCATTGAGCTTGGGCATATCGCAGCCCTTCCTCCAGCGTACGCGTTAGATTTTTCATAAACGACGTTGTACGCGTAATAACGTCACACAACCTCTGCTCCTCGGCGAGCATCTCTTCAACCGCGTTAATTCGACGAATCGTTTCTGGAGGCACGTCCGACATTTTGCTCGAAACTTTCGAAACTAAATTTGATTTAAGTACACAATCATAATACTCAGGCCAAAAAAGAAACCTTTCAAAAATAATACTCTACAAAGTAAACAACTCTAATCTCGCTTTACGACCAAATCAAAACAAACCTATTCGCATGAAAGATAGCGTTCCCACTTATTATTGCGCCCGATTATTTCAAAATTAATTTCTCGGAACGGTCTTAATTGGCGAACGCTATAAGTCCCAATGGACTTCCCGGTCGGTGAAGCCAATTTTCGCGCGTTAACTTTAACCTCTTCCGTCACCACATAAGGGCCATCGTACAATAACGCCAATTTTTTCGCGACTCCCTCTCCGCGATTTGACAAAGTATGTTTTCGAACTAAAACTTTCTCTCCTATACGAAATCTCTCGTCTCGTTGTTCCGCAATCTTTTTGAATCGATCTAAAAGTCGTTTTTTCGCGATTTCAATTTTCTGTTCCCTCAGAATTTTTTCGCGTTCTCCATCCGTCCCATCCGTTTCATGAAGTTCGTTTGTTATGTTTAGGACCCATTCAGCTCAGGACAGATAACAGTACCACTGCTTGTGACAGTGGTGAGAATAGGCCCTAAAAATTCGCCCCAGTTCTCTCATCACACGCTCAACCGGGTTTGACCTAGGGTTGTAAGGGGTCGTAAACGTTATGTCTATCCCATTTCTTTTCCCGAAATTTTGCCATTCCCCACTTTTAAACTGGCGTCCCTGATCAGACGTAATACATGTCGGTTTTCCGCGTCTCTTGAAGAAGGTATTTTCGAAAAATTTAACGATTTGTGACGTGGTCGCTCTTTTCAAGGGTGCTAAGGTTACCTGCTTTGAAAATTCATCGAGAATAACAAAAATAATTTTCCAGCCAAACTTTGTGGTAGGCAATGGCCCAAAGAAATCGACCGACAGATGAACCCCTGGGCCCGATGGAACTTCTAAAGCAGTGCGGACTGCGTATGTTTTGTTATGCCATTTACTCTTCTGACAGAGAATACACGATGCCGCGACCTCTACCGCCAATCTATTAACATTTGGAATAAAAAACTTCGCGTTTATAAACTCTCGCATTTTGTCTGACCCTAAGTGCGCTAAGTATTCATGCACTGCTACGACAAATTTAAGACGAATATCGAAGGGAATAAGAATTCTACCGCCATTCTCCCCCTGTACTCGGACTATCCCTTCGTTGTCAACACAAAATTTGTCCGGGTTTATAAGCTTTAATTCCTGAAGTTCAACGTCGCGCGCTTGAGATTCGCGAATCTTGCGACACCATCTTTTCTCATCCCATTCCAAACAGATTGTTCGAAGACGAACTTCCCCCTCGTGTCCCTCTTTGCCCTCAAAATAATCTGGTAGCCGAGAAAGCGTATCGGCAGTTGAATTTTCCGATCCCTTAATATACTGCCACGTAATCTCGAACTCTTGCACCTTCATTAACCATCGCGTAATTCGATGAGATACTAGCGGACATGTGGCCATATAAGTAAGAGCGCGGTGATCCGTGCGAACCAAGATCGGTCGACCTGCTAGAAAAACCAACCATTTTTTTAGCGACCATACGACCGCTAGGAGCTCTAACTCAGTCGTGGTGTACCTAGTCTCCGCATCTTTCAACTTGCGGCTGGCAAACGCAATATTGTACTCCCCCTGTGTGTCGTATTGAATCAAGCGCGCTCCCAACCCACGATTAGACGCGTCTGTCTCAAGGCCCCAACTTCGGTCACTCTGTATCAAGTACAATTCCGCGGTCGTCTTGAATTGATTTTTAATTTCGATAAACGCGGATTCCTGCTCCTCGCCCCACTTGAACCGAGCATCCTTTTTTAGCAATCCCTCCAATGGAAACGTTAAGTTGGACAAACGATTGATAAATCGTCTATCCCAGTTAACCAACCCAAGGAAAGATTGTAACTGCTTTTTAGATCTAGGGGTTGGGAAATCACAAATGATTTTTTTCGTTTCGTCGGACATCTTCATTTTCTCGGTTGCCAAATCGTGACCCAAAAACGTGACCTTGGATGCCCCAAAACTGGATTTCGCGGGATTCAGAGTAAAACCGGCATCGCGCAGCGCTCTCAATACACGATCTAATATTTCCGCGTGATGTTCAATGTCTTTTGATACGATCAAAATATCGTCTAGGTACACAAGGACCTGTGCGCTCAACTCTGAACCTAGTGCTTCACCGATTACCCTTGTAAACACGGCCCCTGATGTCTTTAAGCCGAATGGCAATCTTTTAAAAACGTATGATTGCCCATCGAAGAGAAAACCCGTGAATTTCTGACCGGATTCTTCCAACGGAATTGTCCAAAAGGCGTCGCGTATGTCGATATTTGAAAATACTTTAGCGTCCTGGATTCTTGACAAAATTTCATCAATTGTCGGTGGCTGCGCGTGGTCCGATCGCAAACGCCCGTTGATCGGACGCGCATCCAAACATACCCTAAGCTTGCCATTCGCCTTCGGCGTGACCGTCAAAGGGTTGATATATGGGGTCGCGCGTCGCTCAATCACATCCTTGGCTACCATGGTATCAATTATTTCGCGCACCTCCCGCAAGTGCGCTTGCGGTATGGGGTAAATTGGTTTCTTGTAGGGGGTTGTGTCAGTCAGTTCGAGCTTATGCGTATAAAATCGGACCTTTCCCAAGCGATCCTCAAACAGCTCATCATATTTATGAAGAACCTCGCGTAACCGATCCCCATTTATACCCTCTGAAACCTGTGGCTTGGCATGATGCGTCCCTGGCTCGGCGTTAAGAGTCGCCAAATCTCGTTCACTACTCTTGTTTTTTGCGCGAAGATCCCCGATTTTCACAGTTATTCCTGATGTCGCGAACCTCAAAACTGATTCCGAAAGGGAGATGTCTGCATGAAACTTCGTCAAAAAATCTATTCCGATGATCAAATCAAGCGATAGATTTGGAATTATAAGATACCCATGTACGTACTCTTGACTTCCGATCATTATCGGTAGTATGACCATTCGTCTCACGGGGGTAACTTGCCGACCGAACGCGCTTCTAACTTTCGTATGTACAATCGGTATTTCGTGTATAATATCCGGGTGCTCAGTTTTTATTTTCTCGAATAATAAGCCTGACATTGCACTCAATTCAGCGCCTGTGTCAATTAACGCCTTCTGATTAATCGAAGCCACCTTCACTTCCAATGAAGGCGACTTCAATCTACATTCTCCCCCGTGTGACGTTTGTTCCTCTTGATCCTCACTTATTCGACTCAGAATATTAAATCGCGGGCAATAGTTATCATATTCGTCGCCCTCATCGGTCCCGCTTACAATTCCCATAAACATTGCATCTGAAATTGACTCTGGTATCTCTTCTATATGACGCATCTCAGGGTGCGACTTGCGGCCAACTTCGCTTGGATCGCTGTCTGATTCATCGGAAATCACATCCGCGGCAACTTCAACGCGATCTATTCGTCTGACGGTTTTCTGAACGTGTTCGTTTCGTTTCCCAGCTGGGTTACTTGTGATTTTCGATGATTCAAATCGATCCTTTTTTACGAAACCTTCGCGCCGCGTTTGGGGATGACCGGATTCCTGATTTGATTTCGATGCTTTCGTGACGTTCTCGTTATTATTCGCGGTTTTACCCGGTTGCCCTCGAGCCTTTTGATTTTCGCCGACACGGAAATCCGTCGCATCGAAATCAGCCAAAAAAGCGGTCATCTCCTGGATTGTTTGCGGATTCCGAGCCTGAAGTCGGTCGTATGTGGACTGTTCAAAATGCGCGATCATTTGCGAAACTACCCATGCATCACCAAGATAGTTGTCTAAATGTATGGCGTGATTCGCCCAAAGCAAGAAATAAGTCTCTCTACTTTCATCTTTTTGCGGCTTGAAGCTACCTGTCAAAATGTGTGCTACGATTTCTTTTTGTACACGAGCCGACCAATATTTGTTGCGAAACCTATTACTTGCTTCCTGAAAATTTGCAAACTCGCAAAGTTCTATCCATGTGCGTGCTTTGTCACGCATCGCGGCCACAAAAGCTAAGAGTTTTTCATCATCATTGTACATTTCATTGTCACAGATTTTAATAAAATTGTCTAGGAATTTAATCGGATTTTTGGATAGAATATTGCCGTTAAAACATATCTGGTTGATTCGTGATTTTTCACGAACCACCCTTACATAACCTTCATATTCGTCGTTTCGCTGTTGTGGATTCCCCTGAAGCTGTCGTTGATTCGCTGCGATGAGCTGCTCCCTGAAGTCGGCCGGTAACGCTGCTTCTGCGGGTTGCCCCCTGAAGTCGGCCGCCAAGGCCGGTGCGGCGGGCCGTTCTCTGAAGTCAGCTGCTAGATTCACTTGCTCCTGGTTCGGAGCGAGCCGTGCGCCACGCATTTCGCGCACTTGCGAGTTCATGATGTTTCCCGTGATCGGGTTCCCCGCACGCGCGCACCATGGGTTCGGCACTTCCCTTTGTCGCCCCTTTGC
>JABFQJ010000120.1:0-10599 GCA_022816905.1 Trimorus sp. ZL-2020 | reverse complement strand
GCACACCTCTGTCCCGCGGTCTCAGCCACGGCACACAGCTCTCCCGACATGCAATCACACCGCGAAACGCGCGAAACCGATAAACAATTGACGTTTAACAATATTCAAGTTCCTTTCCTGAGTCGCGGGAAAGTACTTGAGCGCGCGAAAATTGTACGGGGCTTTCACCTTTTTCGGATCAGATATTCTGATTCAACTGTTTTGTTCATTTTTAATTGTTTCATGAGTTGACCAGGGAAACCTGGAACTCGACAAAATTTATGCTGAAAAAAGAAGAGAGTTCAGAGGAAACCTCTGCTCTTTATTCTTATTCGACTAAGGTAACCTTAGCCGAAAATTAGTTAAATTTAAATATCGCCCGAATAAGTCGGGACGAAAGGTGACGGCCGAGAGCGACCGGATCGCTGGAGTGTCGTGATGACTGGCTCGCGAGACAATGACGGCTCGCGGCAATTACAATCCGCGAGACGGCTAAGAGCCGATTTTCGGCGCGTCGAACGGAAGCGCACGAATTTTCCCGAAGGAGGGCGCCCCGTGATTTCACCTAGGAGTTCGGAGCATTGACTTCGCGTAAAATTAATAGGCGTCACCGGAGATGTTGTCATCCGCGTGACACATATTCGGACGCTTCAAAACAAAACAAATAAAACTGACCTAAATCCGTGAATTTAAATCATAATTCGAGGAATTTAATTTAGGTCAAATAAAATTCGGAATTAACGCTTTATGCATTTTAGCTTTTCGCCCGTTTGGTTATTTTACCAAACAGTACCGCCCGCCAAACCGTATTAACGGAGTATAACATTGCGAAACGGAAAAAATCATCGAGTGCAAAAGTTAAAAAAAATGTTTTTTTTTGCGGGGGCGAAATTAGATCGAGCGCATGTCGGCGCGAAAATGACAACGGCGCAAAGGCGCAAGAACCAAAACTGCGCAACGGCGCAAAAATAATAACTGCGCATTGGCGCAAAAAAAGAAACGGCGCAACGGCGCGAAATTTCAACTTAAAATTAAGGAGGCGAAAATCGCAACTATATAAAAACCGTTCAAGAATAATAAAATAAAAAACTTAATCGTCAGAGCCATCCCAGGTAGCGACGAGGCGGAGATTCAGCAGCGATGGGACTCAGCACAGCAGAATAAGGCCCCTGTAGCTCCATAACAGGTCCTCGCTGATGCAGCCGCAGGTAACCTGATGGTGCTTGTCGCACCAGAGCGTCGAGGACACGACGAGCACGAGCTCTCGAGCTGCCCACCAGTCGTAGGCAGGACAGTTGCCGAAATGTCGCCATTGCTTCCTCGTAATTGCCGGAGTGTTTCGCACGAGCTGTATGAAGTCTGCGCGGGACCACAGAATTCGCGGAAACTCCAAATACGCAGACGAGGCCATTGCGACAGTTCGGGAGGTACTGAGCCATGTTTGGTATAGCCGGCTGAAGACCCTCCCAGCCAAACAGATCAGCGCTGATAAGGAGCGGAGCTCAATACTGTGAATTAGAATCTGTATTAGTGAGTGAAAACAATAGAGACATAAACACTTACAAAACAGGTTCCATTCCAAATTCTTGAGCGAATTCAAGGGCAAGCAATTTGAATTTGTTTTAAGCTGAAACAGTAATATACGTTAGACGAAATGCATTTACAGGCTGAACGCAGTTTCTCCTCGATTTGATCCAAATCGTCGAAGATCAAATATGTGAGACGACCTCCCGGGTTCCACCTCAGTGTATAACGCCCGTCTACCACATTCGCACGGTATCGGCGAGTCGTGATTGGAATATGTAGAGGGATAGTAAGGGTGGCCTCTGGTAGGATCACAGTTATCTCAGTAGGGGGGATGTCTCCTGTTTGAGTGGCCGCATCGCAGGTCAAGGGCTTCGCAGGTGTGGCTGTAGTAGCGACAACGGGCTGAACAAGACATCTTTGATTTGCGGAGTAGGTCTTGGCGCGAATGCGTTCGCGAATAAGATCCTCCGTTAGGCCAGAGAGTCGAGTCTTGTCCAAATTGGCTTTCGCATTAGCTATACAATCAGCAAAAGTCTTTTCAAATTCCCGGTCTGGTCCGTTGCACAAATTTTCCACCTCACGCGCGAGAGATTCAAAATTTTCAGCCATGTCTTGTCTAGATTGACCTTGACTTATTGAAAGTAGTAAGCAAACTGAAAATGACTTTGAAATCAGTACTTGGAAACCTATTGTTTTTCTGAGAAAAGCTTACATATCTGACTGATAGAACGCGTAAATTTTGAGCGGGCTGTTTGAATTTCTACCACACGAACTTTAGAATCTTTTCCAGGGAAGATTTGAATTATTCTACCTAAATTCCATTTACCGGGTGGAAGATTGGGATTTCGAAGGAGAACAACATCACCGATTTTAATATTGTCCTTTTCCACTTGCCATTTGTACTTTTGTTGTAGTTGAATTAGATAGTCTTGGGACCATTTTTTCCAGACAGTTTGTTGTATTTTCTTTACTGTTTCCCATCTAGTAAGAAGAGAATCTTTCTTTTCTGTTAAGTCAATTTGTGGTGGGGCATTCAAAGGACCACCGACCAGAAAGTGTCCGGGGGTTAATTTTTCGAGTTCTGAGACATCGTCGTGCAATTGTGCAATGGGCCTAGAATTTAATTGAGCTTCTATACAGCAAAGAATTGTGTTCATTTCCTCGACAGTAGGAGTGAAGTTTCCAATTATCCGTTTTAAATGAAATTTTATAGACTTGACACTGGCTTCTTGCAGACCGCCAAAATGAGGTGAAGCCGGAGGATTGAAGTGCCAATCAATTGTTTTGTCGAAAAGATAGTTCTTCAATTGCTCATCTCGTTGTAACTTTGTTATTACTTTTTTAAATTCATTGTCTGCACCAACAAAATTAAGGGCGTTGTCTGAAAAAATTTTGGTGGGTACCCCCCGCCTTGCAGCGAATCTCTCAAATGCTGCTATGAAAGCTGGCGTGGAATAATCATGTACCAACTCAATGTGGGTGGCTTTTGTCGAATAGCACACAAAGGTTGACACCCACGCTTTGTGTGACTTTTTACCTCTGCCGGCGGCATCTTTTATCAAAAAAGGTCCGGCGAAGTCGATTCCTACATTGGAAAATGGTTTTGAAGGTTGACACCTTTCTGGAATGAAGTTGGCCATTAATTGAGTGGGGACAGAAGCTTTTATTTTGGTGCATGTGACACAAGCAGTAATTGCAGAACGAACCAAATTGCGACAATTTAAAATCCAAAATTGTTGCCTAATTGTATTCAAAGTTAGTTGAGTTCCACCGTGAAGCGTCTCCAAGTGGACACGTCGAACAAGAACTTTGGTTAACGAATGTTGCGGAAGAATAATTGGGTGTTTACTTTGTTCGGAAAGCATTGAATTATCGAGTCTGCCGTAAACGCGAAGAAGACCATTTTTATCTAAAAAGGGCGTGAGTCGGATTAACGGCGACTTTACCGAAATAGGTTTGTTTACCAATAATGCAGCAATCTCTTTCGCAAAAGCTGATTTTTGCAACAAGGAACATAGTTTATTCAATGCCAAATTTCGAGTAATTGAATTAAATTGAGTCAATTCAACATCACTAACTCGCTTTAATTTATTGATAAAAATTAAAATTCGAGTGAGAATTCTGACTGTTTTATTCCAATCCGAATACTTTGTCAAGAACTCCCATTCGCTGGTATTACTGACGTGCTGTGAGTGAATGACAACAGAATCCTTTATCGGGAGTTTCTGATGTTTTTCATAATCTGAAATTTTTGGTTGGGGCGGCCAGTTCGCAGAGTCCTGTGACAACCAATTTGGACCTGAAAACCACACTTTTCCAGAGAGTAATTCTGGAATGGAAATTCCACGAGACGCACAATCTGCAGGATTTTGTTTAGTTGGCACATGAAGCCAACATGCTTCTGGCAAAAGCGTCTGAATTTTAGACACCCTATTAGCAACAACAATGTTGCTTTTCCAACAGACCGCGTGTTTTTTAATCCAGGATAATGCGATCATCGAGTCTGACCAACAATTTATTTTCTCTGATTTCAACGAAAGGGTGGTGCGAACATGATTCATGAGCTCAGTGAGAAGAACGCAGGAGTATAATTCCAAAATTGGGATTGATAGAATTTTTATCGGAGCAACCCGAGTTTTTGCCATAAGTAAATTTACATGCCAGCAGTCGTTTTCCGAACGGATCCGACTGTAAACAACAGCGGCATATGCTGACGCCGAGGCGTCACAAAAACCGTGCAATTCGATATCGGTTATGGAATCGTCATATTTTATCCACCGAGGGATTTGAAACAATTTGAGGTTATCCCAATCTGTGGTGAAAGAAAGCCAATTTTGAAGGGTAGAAAAAGAAACCTCATCATCCCAACTTAATTTTTCTAGCCATTGCGACTGCATCAAGATTTTTGCTTTTATAATTATTGGTGCTAACCAACCTAAAGGGTCGAAAAGTTTGGCTATTTCTGAAAAAAGTTTGCGCTTGGTTAAGGGAGAATGAGAACAAAAAGTGAAATCATTGAAAACGAATTCGTCCCTCGAGGGAAGCCATTTTATTCCCAGAACTTTCAATTCGGATTCTTCGAACAATTCCACTGAAGAAGCGTGGGAATGTTCACCTTTGGGAATTTTTTGAAGTAATTCCGTAGAGTTGCTGGCCCATTTACGTAAATTTAAGGATCCTGAGTTTAATAACTGACAAAGTTCCAATCTTGCGTCATTTGCTTTTTTAATTGTAGAACCACCAAAAAGTATATCATCTACATAAATTTGTTGTTTTAAGATTTTAGAGGCTAGCGGAAAATCCACTGCGCCTTGTTTACTTAATTCAAGCATAATACGATTGGCTAAATATGGCGCACAAGTTGTACCATAAGTGACTGTGTTAAGTTGATAAGCAGTGAATTCTTTGTCGGGAGAATCTCGCCAAAGAATGCACTGAAATTTTCTATCGTCAGGATGTACCCAGATTTGCCTAAACATTTTTTCCACATCCGCAACCAAAACGAATTTGAATAGACGCCACCGCAAAATCAAGGATGTGATGTCTAATTGAAGTTTTGGTCCTATATGTAGAATTTGATTCAGTGAAATTCCATTGTTTGTAGGACAAGTGGCGTTGAAAACAACGCGCAGCTTTGTTGTTGTGCTAGATTCCCTAAGAACAGCTCTATGAGGTATCAATACACGAGCATCTGCTATAGAGGGGAGGGGAGACATATGTCCGAGTTGTAAGTACTCGTCCAAAAATTTACGATACTCTTTGCGAAGAGTTTCGTCTTTTTTGAATTTTTGTTCGAGTCTTTTGAACGATGCAATTGCGGGATTTAAAGAATCGCCAAGTTCAAGGTCAGAATTGTCAACTGAAAATGGCAGTTTGACAATGAATTTGCCCGATTTGTCTCGAGTAGTTGTTGTTGAGAAAAATTTCTCACATTCGATTTCCTTTTCCGACAAGATATTGGATTCCGAAATATTTTCACTCTCCCAAAATTTTACAATATTTTGGTTAAGAGTTTCAAGGACATTTGCGTGATTATTCGAAACAAGTTTCTTGTCAGTGTTTTTGGGAGTTGAATTATTTAGTGGGCCAGACAAAATCCACCCAAAAATTGTTTGTTGAGCTAAAAGCCCAGTGGGTTTGTCCCGTTTAAGCCCAGGGAGAAGTAATTTTCCGAAAACGTCCGCGCCGATAAGCATTTTTATCGGTTGTTGCGAACTTGGATCGGGATCGGCTAACATCAAATTGTTAAATAGCGCGGCATTTTCTAATGAACCTTTGGGGGGTTTATACGCTGTTATTTTAGATATAACAAGCGCATTGATAATTAATTCGGGAGAAATGTTCATCCCGCTGCTAATTGTGAATTTAGAACCGAACAATGCAGTTTCGGTTTGTTTCCCGCCGACACCTGAAATTGTGGCATTAGCGCGAAACGTATTGAGAGCGAGTTTTTGGACAACTTCGTTTTCAATAAATGATGACTCGGAGCCCTGATCTAGCAGAGCCCGAATTTTTAGTGTAGGACCACGGGGAGAATGTATTTTCAGGATTGCCGTGGCTAACAGAATTGGTCGAGCGAACATGTTGCAAGAAATCATGTTATAGTGGGACGCTGTATGAAATGGGCTCGCCACGTCTTCGCTTGAGTGCGAGCTAGTGACGTCTTCATTCCACGCGTTGCGCTGATGATTAGCGCCGTCCTGCTCTCTTCGATCAGCTGTTGAGGAACTTTCTAATTCTAACGCGGCATTTAGAGCGTTTGTTACATTATTGAAATGCAACAGGGTGTTATGTTTTTTCTGACATTGTTTACATCCCAGTTTGCTTTTGCAATTGCTAACTGAGTGTGAATCGCTTAAACAATTAATGCAAAGTTTTTCATTTTTTGCAAAATTGAATCGCTCATTGCTTGATAAATCCCTAAATGTGGGGCAAGCAAAAATGCGATGTTTTTGTTTACAGAAAGGACAATCTGCACTATTTGTCACGTGAGTAGTGTTATGGATTTTAACAAAAGATTTACTAAAATCGTTTCTTTGTTGTTTGTGTGACTCAGTGCGATCGTCCATTGCTCGCAAAACATTGATTTTGTGATCGAGGAAAGTTTTCAGTTTTTCTAAATTTGGGTATACTTTTCGATCTTTAAGTGAATTTTGCCATTCTTTTTGCAATGAAAAATCGAATTTTTGTGTCATAAAAAATACGAAGGGGATGTCCCAATATTCTACAGGACAATTTAATTTTTTCAATGCGGCAAAGGATTGAGTTAACGTAATTATCGCGTCATTTATCGATTTTAGTTTCGAATTTTGAATAGTATCTAAACCGTAAATGGCTTTAAGATATGAGTTTAAGGTGGCTACGCGATTGTCGTAGTGTTCTTCTAGAGTATTCCACGCTATTGTAAAATTATCATTTGTTATGGGAAGGTCCTCTACTAAGCTGTGAGGTTCCTTATCGAGCGAAACTAGCAAATATTGAAATTTTTGCGCTCCCGATAAATATTTATTTTCTATAACCGCGGAAGAGAAGAGATCTGAGAAATTCGACCAACTTTTTACATCGCCATTAAATTTGGGGAGGGACAACTCTGGTAATTTCACTTGAACTTGTGGACTTACGTTTTGCACTGCTGACTGCATTGTTGAGTGTCCCAAAGGTGATGACGTCGCTGGTGCGGGCATCAACGTTCCAAGCTCCGTGTTTATGAAGTCCAGGGTGTCCTCATATATGTCCTGGAGGTCGTAGATCTCTTCCTTCACTAGGTACGGGATGGTGGCCTTGATCGCAGCCGGAAATCCTGCTTCCAATATCGCTGTCTGTTTCTTCACCTCGTGCCAGGTATTTCGGAGATCATCCAATCTGCCTTGTAGCATTTGTATGGAGAAGTTTTTCTTTCCCCTTTTTTTGATATTATCCTTGCAATTTCTGATTGCTCGGACATTTTGTTTCAGCTCAAACTGAATTGCGTCGAGATTCAGTGAATCATTTCTCGACGTGTTTGCATTTCCGTCCTCATTTGCCATTTTGCGGTTTTCTGACCTTACTTGGCCTTAATTTATTTTGGATTTTTGAAAATCCGGGGTCGTAGGACCAAGAACTGTGTGGTAAAGGCAGAGCCTTTTACCACCAGTGTGGCTGGTTTTTGGTTCAATAAAACTAACAGTTTTAGAGCGAATAAGTTAGCTTTATTTTGTTGTGGACTGTATTAGATGTGGTTGATGACGAAAATAACGTCCTCGTGACCGAGGGACGTCCAGGAGGTTCAGCCGTCGCGGAGGTTGGCGATGAACGCCCTCGACGTAGCGAAGCGTGCTCAGCGGTAGAGCGAGACAAAGTTGCGCGCGAAGACAAAGCACTCTTTTTCGCACACTACCGCGAAACAGAAACTCGCCATTAATCAATTTTAAGTATTGAGAATTAAAGGCAAAATGAACCTATGTCGAATCAGAAATTCTGATTCGACTTTTCCAAATTAATTTTAATAAATTTTATGAGTTGATCAGGAAAACCTGGAGCTCAATAAGTTTAATGCTAAATGAAGAAAGAGAGTTCAGAGGTAACCTCTGCTCTTTGATTTTATTCGACTAAGGAAACCTTAGTCGAATCGATCATAATTTTAAAGTTCGCCCGAATAAGTCGGGACGAAAATTGACGGCCGGCAGTGACCGGATCGTCAGAGTGTCCTAATGACGAGCTCGCGAGACAATAACGGTTCGTGGCAATCGCAATCCGCGAGACAGCTAACAGCCGAAATTCGGCGCGGCGCCCGGAAGCGCACGAAAATTCACGAAGTAAGACGCGCCGGTAATTCACCCAAACGATCGGAGCGTTGACTTCGCGCAAAATAAACAAGGCTTCTGTTGTTTCCGCGTGACTCATAATTATAAGCAAAACAAAACTGACTTATTTCCTAGAATTAGAAGCATAATTCGTGGAATTTAATTTTGCTCAAATAAATCTGTTTTTGAATGAAATCGTTTAATTTTTCCCGTTTGGTTATTTTACCAAACAGTACCGCCCGCCAAACCGTATTACCGGAGTATAATTTGCGATGAGAACAATCACAGTGCAAAAAAAAAAAATTAAAAATAAAAAGAAAATTTTTGCGGGGGCACAATTAATTCGGACGCATGTAGGCGCGAAAATAAACGGCGCAAAGGTGCCAAATTAACAAGAACGCAAGGGCGCAAAGCATTACCTGCGTAATTGCGCAAAAACAATAACAACGCAAGGGCGCAAAAAAAATAATAATAACTGCGCAACGGCGTAAAAACAAAATTGCACATCGGCGCAATAGAAAAAGGAAAGGCGCAACGACGCGAAACTTCCATCTTAAAATTAAGGGGGCGAAAATCGCAACTTTACAAAAATCCGCAATAATGAAAGAAAGAAGAAAGAAATAGAGAAAGAAATAGAAGAGGAAGAAAAAAGGAAGGAAAGAAAGGAAGAAAAAAAGGTGAAGAAAGGAAAGAAGGAAGAGGAAAGAAGGAGGAGGAGAAAAAAGAGAAAGAGGGGGGGAGAAAAATGGAAGAAAAAGAGGGGGAGAAAAAAGGGGGAGAGTCGGGGGAAGGGGGAGGGAATTCGGCGATCGACGCGGAAAAGCGGGCGGAAAGGGGCCGTTGATGCCCGTGGGTTCGCCGGCGAATTGTTCGACGAAGCGTTCGTCGCGCCATTGTCGCGGCCGTTCGCCATCTTGCGCAGCCGAAACATTTTACGCATAATTCGCACGTGGACGCGACGCGGAGAAAGTCGCCGACTCAAAGGAATTCGGACTTTTCGATTCGAAGAAAAAAGAATTTTTCAAATATTACTAACTAGTACTTTATAGTCCTGAAAAAAACACCATGTTGATCAATTGTAAATGTTTTAATCGTAATTATGATTTAATTTTGATGTGATCGAATCCCGATAAAAAAAGACCAATTTTCGCATAATCAAATTTCGATCAAGTTTTTGACGATGTTTTGTATTGGTTCATTGAATAATTTGGGAAGTTCGATTAATACGCCTCCGCAGCTGGATGGAAAAAGTGTGTTAAATGTTGATGAAAAATTAATCAAGTAGACAAACAAACCGTTTTCGATGAAGTTTTCGTCGTATGTCGTTGTAAACTCATCGTGATATGATCATATTATGTTTTTATTAAATTATGATCCAATCAAAGCATGGTTTGTGATAAAAAATAATCAAATCTCGATTGAAAATGGTCTTTTCGATCAATTTCGATCAGTATTTTTGAGCAAAATTTGTTTACCAGCTGACAGTTTATTAGACATAAATATATTCGGATAATTCTTCTAACTTTGTAAAAGAAAAACATTGGACTTACAAATTAAACAATTCGTCGAACGAGATGCTGGAAACAGTTAAAATGCCGAGAAACACGATGGAAAATAAATAATTCTTCACTTTCATCGGGGAATTTTAAGTAGAAACCGAACACTCGATCATGTTGTCGCGCAAAGTCTAGTTTCGTATTCTTTATTCATCAGACAGTGTAAATGACTAGTGGAACTGAGTTTAAACAAGGGCGTAATTAATTTGTAATGAGTTTTCGAGTTTTATTCACTTTCTAAATGAGAAAACATGTAAAAGCTGCGAACGAGAAATTGCGCCGATGCCAGAAATAGATGAGACGGTAGTGGTTGTCTTAAACTGTCACGCTGTTAAATAATTATTTATTTCATTCATTAATTTCTCAACAGCGAATCCAGATTTACGTGCATTTTGATATAAGATTCGGAAACTTTTCAATTACTTGCGGCGCAAGTGTTACTTTGTAAACTCGTCACTGTTGACATTCGCTCAGTTCAAAATACTGCTTACGACAAAACACTATTTCAAAACATTGAAACAGATTAAGACTATAATACAATTATCAGTCCATGAAAGTGAGTTACAAATTAAGTTTCAATTAAAAAACACGAATTTAATTGTTTTAACGATTTATTGCTAAAAAACTAAATCGTAAAATCGAAGTAAAATTTACCAATAACAAATTGACATTGATAGTACAGTTAACTGTAATTTGAATGCAAGTACTAAGAAATTAACCATACTTTTACAGAAATGTTTATATATTATTAAAAC
>JABFQJ010000119.1:0-10621 GCA_022816905.1 Trimorus sp. ZL-2020 | reverse complement strand
GGTTGCACGTTGTGTCCTGCCCGTTCTTGCCCAGCCACGGTGTTCTTGGTGCGAGAAGGTACGAACTGTTGGCATACTGCAGTTCCCTGTAGCACGTATCCACTCTGCGAATTTTTACTTGTACCGCGACACATCGGATTATATTGATGATTTCGCATCATCCGATGCCATGTAACCAGGCCCGTTCATAAAATCGAACGCGAACTGATCGGGCTCGGTGGTGGCGATACTAAGAGCATTTTTCATTATTTTCTGTTCCAGCAGGCATTTGTTCTTCAGCATGTCGGTGTAAAGGTCGTGGAATTGCGTTCTAACGTGCTTTTCCAAAAATACAAATTTCGAATTGGTATACAAAAAGGCATCGATATCCTTAGCACTCGATTGTTGAATATTCGGAAAGAAATCTTTGTTTTCTTTTATTACAAACTATTTCGGATGTTCCGTTTTTATGAAATTTAACCCGCACACATGCTCCACACCGACAGCAGTTACGAAAAACGTCGTACCTTGCGTATTCGCAGAGTAAATTTCTCTGCCATTCTCCTCGAGTCCGGTTGTAATGGTTGCTGCTCCCTGGTAGAGCACCGCGTATCTGTCAAAATTGCACCTGTCTTCCGGCATCAGGCTCCAAAACGCATGCCCTCCCTCATAATCGAGGCAGCTTTTGTCTTTAAAATTGCAGCTGACTCCATTCGCCAAATGGATGCTGTCTTTTTCTAAATCGATCGTCGCGGTATAATCGCGTAGTGTAATTTTTATCGTGCCTTGCACGACGACATTGTTCCAGCTACCAAACGGATCAACGTAAGATGCAGGATAGCACGCGCCATCCGGGCTTAGTGATCCGGCAAACTGTGCGGGCATGTCGGTCGTCGAATTCGGTCTCAGTCCCGTAATGTATTGATCGTAGACATTGTAGCTGCCGTGTTCGTGCATTCGACGACAGGCAGCTTCGTCTACTTCCCGCATATAATTTCTTTCCCCGTTCTCCACGATCGACACGTCGGAGTGCATGCCGTAGTTGTATATCGTCCTATGCAGTTCGACTTTGCACTGCGTGACGTGCACGGTTTTGAACTCTACCGTCTGCAATAATTGTATCACTACGGATACGCTATTTGTTTTAATATCAGAAACGTCGCAATTTCCTACATCCACAAGGGAAACTCGCATTATTTCCGAGTTCCCTGAACCACAGTCGTATCCGATAAGATTGAATCCGAATGACAATGGGTGCTTACGGGATATCTCTCTGCATGCGGAATCTGCATTCAGAAAATGTGTTCTTAAACTTGTGGTACGAAACACGCTTACCGGCGTTCGTGGTCTGGCAACAGTGTGTCCCTTCGGTTCTCAGAAAGTAAACAAAAGCTTATTAATATTTTCACAAACAAAAAACATGAGTAGCTTGGAAGCGGTAAGTCTTATGAAAACAATTTGTAGCATATTCTTTTTTTATAATCTAATACTAATGTAATTGAGGTTACTTTGCTAAATATGTTAGAAATAGATTTACCATAACTTAACCTGTTTTAAAGGTTATTGCTTCGTAATTATCGTTCAAAAACACAAATAAAACACGTTTAAGAAATGGAGAAATGGATAGAAAAATATTTATATGGAAAAATGCAATAAAAATGTAACAAACCCCCCTCCTTACGTTGATCCTCCGGATCATAGGCGGTTTATCTGCGCAAGAACAATATAGCAATGATAATGATGACAATGATCATACTTCCTCCAAGCGATATCGAAGTTTCTGCCCAATACGGGAAAGATGGGTCGACGTTATATTTATTACTTAGGAGTTTGGTCGCTTCAATGATTTCATTTAACTTAACTACTTCATCCTTAAACTGATCATCTACGAATTCAAATTCATTAAATAGTTCTTCCATTAATGTAGCATCAGCCAGTACCTGAAGTTGTTCTGGCTTAAAATCGCGGGTGACGTTAATCTTATAGTTCATAGGTATGATATATGTAGATTCGAATTTGCTACTTTTCGGAACGATGTAATGAAATTCGTCAGTTTCTAAATGACATCCACCTTGCGATGTAATTATTCCAGTGTTATTAATTTTTTGATCTGTAGTGATTCCGTTACACGATTCCCTCAAGTTTACTTCTTTCGAAACCGTATAAGCAATTTTGTTAGAGTCTTCTAAAGGCATGTAATGGTTCGATCTTTTCTTTAGGACACGAATTTCACACGTTTTGTTATTCACGATTTTTGTCTCGAGGTATAATTTAATCTCGCAAGGGGAATGTTTTCCTATTCTGCGTAATAATGCAGGTTTTTTACATACTAGTTTGGTCGGTAGATGTTTACAGGCGTCGATTTCCGCTTGTGAAGTGATTGCGTATGTTTTATTGTCTGTTCCGATGAGATAATTTCGGTGCGCCGGGTTAATGTACATTTGTCCAGAAGCTGAGTTCAGAGGCAAGGGATGAACTTTTATAACATAGTATTCGTAAGCTGATACTAACGGTACATTAATGATGTATACTAGCATTCCGTTATGAGAATATATGACGACAGATATGATTTGTAAGAATTCATCATAGGATTCTAAGTTAATAGGTAATCTATTAGTAGTGGAAGATGCGGTTATAGCTTGGTGTATGCTTTTAGTGGAGATGTAATCAGGGTGTAGCGTGCCCTGTTTGGCAAAAAGCACTGCATTCATCAGGTTTCGGTATTCATTAATCACATTGTCAAGAGCAAAATTCAGAACATGCAGAAGGTTGCTGATTTTAAAATCATTCATTAATTGTTCAATCATTTGTGTGTTATTTTGGATGCGATTGTGGACTTCGACGAGAGCGGTCTTTGTTTGGTTCAAAGCGATTTTAAAAGAAGTGGTCAGATTGGTTAATTTTTCGAGCGTTTGTTTTGAGATTGCGGCATGGTCAGAAACTAACTGGTTAGTTTGTCGAGCAGTGTTTTTATAAGATGCTATCATTTTTTCTACTTTACTAACTTGCTCTGAGGTAGCTACTCCGAACAAGGAACTCATTGCTGTCCCCACAAAATCAAACAATCCGCGTTTGTTTCGGTGGTGTTCGAGCGTGATTTCCATTATTCTTCGCACTATGGTATCAATGCTGGATGTCTTATCTTTCAGAATGTTATAACGATCGCATAATAAGGTTTGCTTGTCGCACAGAAATTCAAACTCTTCTAGTTTAGACACGGTTTCTCTTCGCTGTTGCTCAATTGTGGATAAGTCGATGTATTGAATAAACTGGAAATCGTGGACGGCTAGATTTGTAAGAAGGCCTTTTTCATACAGGATCCCAGCCTCGCTGAGGTTTTGCAAGGAACTATAGCCGTTGATATGACCGGCGGCAGTTAGGAGGAGTCTGAAATAATTTCGTGAACAACCTTTTCGCGGCCGTTGCAGCGTATTCGAAGATTTTTATCAAAAACTTGTAATATTTCAAAAGGACCATCAAACGCGTCATCGAATTTAGATGTTTTTAAATGATTTTTTAGATATACGAAATTTCCTACGTCAAAAGAAGTTTCTCGAGCATTCCTATCATAGTATTGTTTTGATCGTTGTTTGGCTTTTATCAAATGCTCGTTTGCCATTCTACGCAATGATGAGAGAGTTTCTGATAAAGCTACGAGATGTTCGTTATAGGTAGGTTCACTAAATTCAATTTCCGATTCGATAGGTAGACTAGATAGTAAATGGGCTTTCTTCCCGCAGACCAGCTCGTAAGGCGTGAATTTGGTTGCATCATGCGTACTGGTATTATAGGAGAACATACAGAAGTCTAAATATTTGACCCAGTCATCATAATGTTCATCTACATAATGTTTAAGTATTCGATCAAACCGCGTGACTACGTTCTTGGCTGCCGTTACTCTGGGGTCTGTAAGCCGATGTGCGATACTGTTTTATATCAAATAGGTGGGCCACTTGAGTCATAACGGAACTCATAAAATTAGTTCCCTGGTCGGTTAAGATAGATTTAGGGCACCCATATCGTGACACGAGATTTCGAGAGAATGCCTCGGCTACAGTTACAGCGGAAATGTTTTTCAACGGAACTGCAAATGAAAACTTAGTGAGGGCGCATTGCATCGTTAAAATGAATTTAAATCCTTCTTTTGTCTTAGGTAACGGACCTACGATGTCCAGAGATACCCGATCGAGGAAGTCTCTGGGAGTTTCGGTTATTTTCATCGGAGTTTTTCTTTGGTGCCTATCAACCTTTCGTTTCTGACAAGATTCGCAACTTTTTACATAATCTTCTATTTGTTGTTTCATACCTTCCCACTGATAACTTTGACGGATTCTATTATACGTTTTTTCGATGCCCTTGTGGCCGCCGGTGGGAGAAACGTGATTTTCGATCAGAATTGTTGGTATGGCATCCGGCGCAGGACACATGACCTTTCCTAGGCATAAGGTGATTTCTATGTCAGTGCCCTTGAAATGTTCATGGAGTATCTGTTTGATTTTCAACCAAGACACCTTACTTTCCGAGAGGTCGTGGCGACCAAGCGAAATAGCAGCTATCTCTTGCTGCTCCAAGGCGTAACGCAGCGTTTTTATAGTTTTGCTGAAACGTTTTTCGGTTGTGGGCTCTTTTTCTCTCGTGACCATGGCAAATGTTCTTTTTCCCCTATGGTTGCTAACATATACCTCGGATATCTTCCCGGTAATCCCTTCTAATTCGTTGAGGTAACCTTTCCTAAGGATTTCGCGACCCGTGTCGGAGAGAGGGTTCATTTTTGTGTCAACGAGACATCCCAAGACTCCTTTCTGCATTAACAAGTGGTCATTAACTTCGCGAATTTTTGCTACTTTAATAGATTCTATGGGCCCGGGCTTAGGGCAGGATTTACTGGTTTGCGGAGTGTTGTGTGAGTTAGTCATGTCATTTTCATTCAAAGGGAATTGGAGTAACGAGGGACCTTCGCGAGGACATATCAAAGCAGGTGCTATTGAGTCGACATTGTAATAGGAATCGTTCTTATGATAGTCTGTACCTACTTCCATAGCTTCTTCTAGTTTAGTCAAATTGGTTGGAGTTAACTCGGGGGCGGAGGAGATCTCCATTGGAATTGGATTATCTGGATTCGATTTTGAAGAAGGTATCTGCCGGTTGGCTGACTGATCGTTATCACTTTCAGAATCGCTAATCACTAGATTCCGTTTCTTCTTGCGTCTGACGATTCTTTGGTAGAGCTTTCCGAAGAAGGGAGTGGAAACGATCTCTTGTTTCTAGGAGGTGGAAAATCCGAAAGTTCGGACTCTGAATCATTTTCGGCATCCTCTGGGGGCAAAATGTGGAGTTTATGAGGCGGTCCAGGTGTGGAGCTGCCTGATGAAGATCGTATTCGACGCTTAATGGGGAACGCGGTAACTACGACGGGATTGCGAGATAGAGAGTCAGCGACATAATTAGTTTTTCCTGGAGCGTAAGATATTTTATAGTCATATTCGGCTAATTCTAGGCGCCATCGGGTCAATCGCGAAGGTGGGTCGCTAATTGAATTTAGCCAAACTAGGGGTCGATTGTCAGTGATTTTAGAAAATTGTTTCCCATTCAAACAAGGTCTAAAGTGTTTAATACTTTTTACTATCGCTAAGCATTCTTTTTCTATTTTGCTGTACTTAATTTCAGCTTTCCAAAGTGCCATAGAGTAATATGCAATTGGGTGATCGTGACCTGCTACATTTTGACTTAAGACTGCACCTATCGCAATCTTTGATGTATCTGTGGTTAAAATACATGGTTCGTCAAAATTCGGGTATTTCAAAATTGGGCTGTGAGTTAATGCGTTTTTGAGCAACTGAAAGGCGGCGTCTTGTCTTTCGCCCCACTCAAAAGGTACATCTTTGCGTTCCAACAATCTCAAGGGTTGTGCAATCTTGCTAAAATCTTTAATGAATTTTCTGTAATAACCTGCTAACCCTAGAAATGATTTGATATCGGTGACATTCTTGGGAGTTGGGAAGTCTTCGACTGCTTTTATCTTCTTTTCGTCTGGAAGGACGCCGTTGGATGTGAGCTTGTGACCCAAATACACTACTTCTTTGCGAAGAAATTCGCACTTATCAGGTTGCAAAGAAAGGTTAGCTTCTCTAAGGCGATTGAATAATCTTTCTACTTTGATACCGTGTTCTCGGAGGGAGGAACTATATACCACGACGTCGTCTAAATAAATGAATAACTCTATTCCCTGTAACCCTATCAAGGTTTGATCCATAAGGCGTTGAAATGTGGAAGGCGCGTTCTTTAGCCCGAAAGGCATACGCGTATACTCATAGTGACCATAGGGTGTAGTAAAAGCGGTTTTGGGAGCGTCATTTTCGTCCATGGGAATTTGATGGAACCCACTAGCGAGGTCAAACACGGAGAAGTACTTCGAGCTACCGAGCTGATCGAGAATATCGCAGATATTGGGCAAAGGGTAATTATCTCCGATGGTTTTGTCGTTCAAACGCCGAAAATCGACTACTAAACGCCACCGTTTATTTCCCATTGAGTCCTCCTTTTTCGGGACAACCCAAATAGGAGAGTTAAAGGGAGAATCGGAATTCCTGATTATCCCTTTTTCGAGTAGATCTTTTACCTGGCGATCTATTTCTTCTTTATGGACTGGCGGAAATCTATATTGCTTGGTAAATATGGGGATGTTGTCTGAGGTTGGGATCTTGTGATTTACGACGTGTGTGGCTGTCAAAGGTTCGTCAGGAATATGGAATAGATCAGCGTGTTTGCCGATAATGTCGTGTACGTGTCCGATTTCTTCATCGTTCAAATGATCTAGGCGTAAAAGTTTTGTTACTTGTTCGATACGATTAGAATCCATTCTTCGGGACGTATCGGGATTGATTTCTGGCTGTGATTCTAATGTTTTGTCGCATAAATCTGTCGGAATTTGGTTGCAAAAGGATTCTACTTGTAAGGGCGGCAACCGTACAGTTTGAGTTTTTTCAGAAGAGTTAATTAAAAAGAGATTACATTTGTTGTTTCCCACCTTAACGATGCAATTTCCCCCTAATATTCCGTTACGCATTTTGATGGGGGGAATGTAAGCTTCGGAGAGATTTGTATTTATCGTATTTACTTGCACTTGGGTTCGCGATCGCGGGGGAAGAGTTATGTCACAATGAGTTTCGAGCGGTAACCTATTCCCTAAGAATGTCAAGGTACGTGTTTCAAAACAAAGTTGAGCGCGGCTTTTATATAAAAATGGAGTCCCTAGTATGCCATCTTCCAGAAACCCGTTTAACTTCCGAACAACGTAAAACAAGGTTGACTCCCCGTGCACATCGAGTTCTAGAGTTCCTTCTGTGCGCAGCGTCGGTCCCGGAGAAATACCCGTAATTTCAACTGTTTCGTTCGAGTTTATTTTCCGGATCGTATCAACTGTCAAGGAATCTAAACAGACTATATTGATATCGGCGCCCGAATCAACCATAAAGCATCCCACTCCTTCGTTCAATTCTTTCGTGGACAGTTGCACAATGGGCGGCCCATGTTGGCTCACGGCCCCAAGGAGCGAATCACATGAATTATCGGATGAAAAGTAACAAGGAGCTGATAAGATGCCCGTAGTTAACACACGGCGGTTATTGTCAATTTTCCGTTCTTTGATTGCGGGGGCCACCCCTACTGTGACGGTTTCAATAGGGGTTTGCTCTAGTTTCCCGAAGTTGGAAGTTGGTTTCCTGGCATTGCGTTATGAGTGGGTGCGCGATTAGCGTTGGCTCGTTTTCGTTTTTCGCAGTCATTAATTTGGTGCCCCGGATTCCGGCAATAGCGACATACGTTTGGATCTCGGTTATCGTTGTTTCCCGAATTCGAACCAGAAGGATTATTAGTTTGATTGCTAATATCGCGCTGTTTTTTGTAGCACCGTTCCTCGGTGTGATTTGGTTTTTGGCAGTAGTTGCAGATTACACTGGGGGTTGTGCTTGAGGTAGCAGTGTTTACGCTAGAGTAACCGGTAGCCGAGGATCTTTGATAATGATTATTGTGTAACGTTGCTAATTCTCCTAAATCAAATTCAGCCTTTCGAGCGGAGTCTATTGCGGTTTGTATATTATCGAATTTAGTGAAACTAACGCGCAGTTCTAATTCGCATTTCAATCCACGAAGAAAACTTTGGATTGCGGTTTTCTGATAATTCATGTACAGAATTTCCGCGATACTTTTCTCGTTTTCAGAATATGCTCGTTCGTATAAACAGTTAAGTATCTCGATAACACGACAAGCATATTGGCTGACCATTTCATTGTGCCCTTGTTTAATTGTGGCTAAGTCGCGAAGTTGATTTGAATTCGCCGAAAAATAAAAGAAGGTTGGAATATAAGGATTCTAATTTATCATATTCGCGATCACCGAAACAAGTAGATGCATTGCCTTTTAGCCGTGAAATTATGAGTTGAACAAAAATATCTTCTGAATAGTTGGGACATAGTTTTCGCGCTAATTTATATGATTTTATAAATTCGCGTGCCGTTATATTTTTGCCATCGAAATGCGGAATACAATCCAACGCACATTTAATAGAAATATGTGCTGCGGTATTCGATTCGGTAGGCATTTCTAAATGTAAGTTATTTAACGAATGTAACAATTCCTCCAGGTTAAAATGGAGTTGTAATTTGAAATTTATGAAATTTGAGTTGAATCTAGTTCAACTTCGATTATTGAGTTTAAATTCCGTTCTAATGTTGGAAATGCCTATCGACGGTTATGAAAATAGATTAATTGTAGCTCACAGCGTTTGGAGAAACATTCTGCAGATTGCTTTGGCGTGTGTTGAAGTGCTGAAACAGCCACTGCACTTCTGTCGTCGGCGCTGGCACCTGGTAGCTACGGTCCTTGTTGATACCGGAACTGTGCTGATTGCTGGCGCAATTCGCTGGTAGAAGGTCGTCGGTAAAACTGCTACAGACACTGGGTTGTTGGCATAAACTGAATCTCATCAATCGATGGATGCATCGATTCTATCATTGAGCTGAAATATCACCGGAGTCTCCCCTTAACAAATATAATGGTTAATGGTGGACCATTAACCATTAAAAAACTTAATGGTTAATGGTAAATGATTGACGTGCCATTAACCATTAACAAAATTAATGGTTACTGTTTGAGATGCCATTAACCATTAATTAATTAATGGTTAATGGTATCTGAACCATTCATCATTAACAAATTAATGGTTAATGACAACTCAAGGTTAATGTGTTTCATCCCATTAACCATTAATATATTAAAGGTTAATGGTTAACATGCCATTAACTATTAATTTATTAATGGCTAATGGGTGACATACCATTAACCATCAATATATTAAAGTTTAACCGTTTCGTGGTCCAAAGCCACGAATCGCCATGGGTGTGACAGCAGCCAATCAAGTAAGAGAGTTTTCGTAGTATGTGTGAACTGTCAATTTTCCAGTTCTCCGATTGGTTAGGGTATGCAGTTCATTTCACTTTTTCATATGTCTGTTTCTTTTTGAACGCAGCCACATTGAAGTAGAGGCGGCATTCTGGATCATGAAACGGTTAATGTACTCCGTGGCAAGTGGAACTGTTCATTTTATGTACTGATAATTATCTGAAGCTCCATTTTATTCGAAATATTTGAATATGAACTCGGTAATGGAAAAAACGAAGCAATTAAACGCCAAGGCGATAAATGTCTCGTTGCAGGTATGCACAAACGTGAACTTGTGTTACTGTAACCCCGGTTGGAGCGGTCCAGATTGTTCCATAAAGCAAGATATTCCGACAGAGGATTCAAACATTCCCAGCACCGAAGCGTCTGGTAAATATAGCACGCAGGCACCGAAGGTGAAAGAGACCCCCTACGGTAAGTTTGCATTTCCGCCGAGTGTCGTCACCTCGTATAACCTACATTTCTTGAAATCATTCGCCTGCGAGTCAAAGAACTAACTTTTGATATCAACGCACGCACAGGCATACGACAATTTGTCCCAGAGAGGAATAATAATAACAAAGCTGAACATCGTATAGCTATGGACATTTAAGCTGCGACTTTAATGATTAATCTTTCACTGGTGTCATTATTATCATTCTCCTCGCTCAACAGATAAATACGCATGTCCCCGTTGAACAAATTTATTATAAACCAATAGATTCATATACAAAAATAAAGAATATCAACATTGGAGTGGATATATTGTATTTTTATTTGTATACCCGTGTTGCAAGTTCCGAACAATTCCGAAAAAAAAGTATTTGGAATCATTAGAAAATTTGAAATACGAAATTTTCGCATAGGATTCAGAAATTCCGAAAACGAATATTTTCTGCGGAAATTGTATTAGGAAATTTCCTAACTCGATTATGGAGTATCCTAATATGTAATTTAGAGCAGTTTTCAATGCAGGAATTTTCCGAATTAAGTTACGGAACTTAGTAATGAGGTTTTTTTGGCAGAATTCATTACGAAATTTCCCAACTCACTTACGGATTATCGTTATCGACGATTTGAGGTAGTTTCCATTAGACAATTTCCGAATTTAATTACGAAAAATTCTAATGGGTTATTTTTGGTAGATTTTATTAAAAAATTTCCGAACTTGATTATGGAATATCCTAATGGTTATTTTAAGGAG
>JABFQJ010000118.1:0-10668 GCA_022816905.1 Trimorus sp. ZL-2020 | reverse complement strand
CGGCTGAGTGAGGCAGCCAGACGATATCTTTTTACCGACGCTAGTTCAATGTTTAGCGGTCTGACAAGGAAGGCGATATTCGGTCACCCCTTCCTCTCTTACCGGTACCGTGCTGTTTTCGGGTAATCAGAACTGATTTTGTTCACAAAAATACATGTGAAGTTGTTCACCAAACTGCCGTAATCCCAATGTGCGACACTTGGCGCTCGACGCGACATCTGCGCTCGGAACTTTTCTCCGCGAACTAAGGACGAATTAGCGGGGAGTTCAAAAATGATTAGAACGAATAATTGGAATAAAAATCATTTATGCGTTTGAAAATAATATGATCGAGTATAAACATGAAATACATGATAAAAAATAATATTAACAGTCGCATTTCTAACATAAATAACACTTACTTATTTAAAATAGAATTTTCGTTTACTGAATCTAATTTGAATTAGTTCTTATTTAATGAATAATAAATAAACAATAACTAGTGACGAGTGTAGTCACATAATGAAAATATAATAAGTACAAATACGATAACAATTTTAAATAGATGGAATAAACACCCAAATTATATGAACATATAAACTGAATAACAAAAAGGGGCTACAACTTATATACAAAGAACATAACTCTATTGGTGAACTAGTCTTCGTAGCTCAATGGACATGACATCGAGTTACCACCTGAGAGGCACGGGTTCAATTCTCAATTTCCTATTATCAATTTTTTTAGTATTGTTGTTATCATTGTTGTTGTGAATTGTTATAAGCAACTTTTTTTCTAATTTTTGTTAAATAAAAATTTGTTTAAAAAATAAATGTATCAAATAAAAATGTTATAACTTAAAAAATAAATAAATAAAAATTTTCCGATAAAAATGTAATAACATTTTTTTTAAAGTTAAATAAAATTGTCTAATAAAAATTTAATAACATTTCTTAAAAAACGTAATAACATTTTTCAATGATTGATAACAATTTTTTGTAATATTATTATTTATCGAAAAAACCACAACCAATTTTATGATTTTTTTTCTAGATATCAAAAATGTATTAAAATAGTTTACAAAATTGAATACATTTTTTTATGGAAATTAAATAAATTATTTTTCATAGTGAAATTGCATATGCTAATTTGATGTCATTTGCATAAGTAAGAAGACAAGAAAGGAAATTAATATTTTTCATCACGACGAATAATTAATTTAATAATGAAAATCTGGGTTGGGGAAAAAATCGCGTTGCATTTAAAAAAATCAATATCGATTTGTTGTATTTCAAAAACAAAATCATGATTTAATTAACTAGGTTCATTGCTCGACTAGTCTGTCTACATTCGCATAACTGTAGTTCAAATTTTATTTTCAATCTGAAGTTTTTTTAATTGTGGCAAAAATGGCTAATTAAATTAAATGCTTTTTAAATAAATATTTAAACGTTGCACCACATTTTCCCGTCTCACTTTGCAGACTTCGGACTGTCTAACATCACTTTTTCGTTATGTCAGGTGTGATTAAAAAATGGGATGCAACAACCGCATCAAAACGACAAAGTTTGACAATCGAAGTAGTACAATCTTTCGCACATAATGAACAACGATATTAAATTAACATTGAATCGGTGTCAATTTAGCAAGAAGAGATTGCAATAAATAAATGTTGACAAAAAAGCGAGTGAATTAATGAATCGATGAAAGAAAAATAAAAAGTATGCTATCAACATGTCAACATTCAGTTATAGCAAATTATACTACCGCATACCGCTGATTGTACAATTTCATAAAAAGTTACAATAAATGATGCAATTACATATCGCCATACAATTATTCATTTAAGTTTACGTTTTTTAACTAGAGGCTCGGATTTAATTTTACGATTAAGCGCTGTCTTTTCTTTCTCTTCTTGCACCAAGCTATTTTTCGCTTCGCACCACGCCGACAAAACTTTCGAAGATACGACATCCACAACCGTCGCTAACGAATTGCAATGTTCTTGGCATATCTGCCAACTAACGTCGATTTTCCACCGCATGTTACATAAATAATTGTGGATATTTTTACAATTGACTCTCATATTTAAAACGCGATTACAGGTATTTATTATCTCCTTTTCCGCAATTTGATATCGAGGATCTCTCAGGCTCTCTTTACAATCGTCGCAATAGTTGACCTTCTTTAAAATTAAATCAGAAATAGAATTTTTACAATCAACAATTTTCGCGTGAATTGATTCATTTTTAATTTGGAGATTGGATAGAAGGTCATGAGCCTCGTCAGACTCTTGGAGTTGACAATTGTCAGGTTTGGAAACCAAATAATCCTCCAGTGTAAAAAGCAATGAATCATTATTTGTTATTTCGCAGTTACCCCCGACGACAGTGAAAGATTTAATGTTACTAACGAGCAAAGTAATGAACGAAATTTCAAACTGACGAGGTGTTGGGTTATTGTTACGTACGGCATGACTTCGTACTTGCCCGAAAAAATTTTCTAATGGATCCTGATTAATATAACGCGTATTCAAACATGTAAAATCGAAATCGTTTTTAAGCTTAATCCATATTTTTTGGAAACCTTCGATCGACGTTAGCCAATTACGTAAAGAAGGCACGATTTTGCATACCTGCGTTTGTCTGTCGACAAACGCCATACGTCTAATCGTCTCCTTAGCTGTTTCCCACACTTTATGATGTTCACTTTTATCACTAACAACACATCGCAAAGGCACTTCCTCTTCAGTTGATCCTTGCGCGTTAACAGAGTCGAATAAGTCGTTGAAAAAATGTAGAGCTTCTGCAGTAGCGAGGCCGGAAACTTCTTCTATTTTTAATGGTGCACCTTCGTGGGTAATGTTGGCTGAAATATAAATATAAGTTAACAATATTACAAAAACAAATAAATATCCATGTCAAAATCAGATGCAATACCGTTCATTCGTACAAGTCCTTCAATGAAGCTAGCAACCGTTCCGCTTAGAATTTGAGTCGCGCCTTTGACTCGCATTTTCTCTTTTCCCTTGGGGTCTATGTGATCTTTGCTAATTTTTTTAAGCTGCGGTTTAAATTTATGAAGCGATCTATCAGCATTATATGCTGACTCTATAACGCTCCATTTCGCAAACCGTTCTGGTTTGCCGCTTCTCTTGCAATCTATAGCCAGATCTTTGGTCAGCATGTTGTTGCGGATTCCTTTTATAAGATGCGGGGGGTCGAAGAATGGAATAATTTCATTACCACCAATCTCAAAAGTATGACCTAGACAATAAAAACAAATCATGATATAATTAAAATTTTCATTAATTTTTAAATTATTTATGGAATCTGCGTATTTATTTTGAAACTCAGTTATTTGGACGTGATTAAGTCAATTATAATGCTGTATTTTAAGACAAAATTGAATCATAAAAATAGCGATCAGGGATCATTCGTACTTTCTTTTTGATTCGTTTTTTTGCGCTGTACATTCGATTCATCTATAAGACGTTGGATCACCGATTCATTCCACGAAGCCTGATCGCAAACGGTAGCCAAAACTTTGAAGCCGTCTTGATTTACGGTGGCGATATGGTCCTTGATGCAACGCGCTAATTGATCCTTTTTTGTTTGGCTGTTACAAAATGCATATGATAAAGGAAGTTTTTCCCCGGTATTTATTACGCGCAACATGAAAACGAGTGCGTGGTCCGCAATATTATTTGTTCGGTTGCTGCCCCAGTCTTCTACTCCACAAATCAAGTCTTTCTTTGAGTCATAAGACACTTGTGATTGTATTTCCATCTATATAACAAAGATAACATAAGGAATTTACTACACAGTCACTATGCCAAAGGTCGTGTTTAATCATTAAATTAATATCATTGTCTGAAATTTGTAAAGACAATTAAATATGAAAATTTCACAATATCAAAATTGAATGTACCTCATCCCACATAAGCACACAGGCAGTGTTCTTTACTGATCGCTTTGCTGATATCTCTCGCAAATGTTTTCGGATAAGCGGATTTAAGCCTGTCGTTATAGGTAACTTCGCAAGGGCAGCTTGCAAAGTTCTAGTTGTTGGCAATTCCGAAAAAATACTCCGCAAATAAATGTACGCGCGTTTTCCCATCGTCTTGTACATTGTCAGCGCAAGAGCAATGTGGTTGGACGTAAATCGGTGTCCCTAAACGATATTACAAATGCGAACCCAACAAATTAGAACAGTTGATTGCAGTGTCATGGTTAAATGTACAACATGTGTGGTAAACGGGCATTGGTAGACTAGTGTGTTTGCTTGCACAACTCCAAGACAACCACAAAGGTCTTTTGCAGTTCTCAATAACACACATGTTGCACAAAATATTTTCCCTTCCGAGACAAGAGAATATGTTGGTAGCCTACAGGCTACCAACATATAGCCTACAGGCCTACAGGCTACCAACACGTTTTCGTGTCGAGGGAGAAAAAATCTGATACTTAACTAGTAAAAATGTAGGAATTATTTTGGTAGTCCTTCTGACTACCAACATAAATCCTAGATTTTCACTCGTGAGTAATGTACTATTATTGCATATGTTGCATAAAATACAGTATCCATAAGGTCACGAGCTATTACGGAACAAAAATAGGGAATTCTCTTATGTGGAACCCAAGATATTTACATGTAATCTCAAAATCTACTGTATGGATGTCTTAGAAACACCTATATTACATGGTTTATTTTTATATATAAACCACAAGTTCAATTATACCTTTAAATAGTTACTTGCATTAGACGTTATAAAACAAATCAATCGAATTTATTTACATAAAAAAATATATGCCCAATAAGCGAAAAAATATTAACTCATTGTCATGTCGCGCGTATTCCCCTCTAAACGTTTTTGATGTAACACCAATAAATGTTACGCAACGTCCCTCAACTTCCCTAAACTTTTGTCTAATGTCAATGCTAACATAGATTCATCATTCCCACGGTGAACTCACCAATCCGTTTCACCCCTCCGGGATTTGAGTGAGTTAAGACATATTCATAAATAGTTTTTGTTAGTTTTGTTAGTTTTCTTTATTCTGGATTTTAACTTATTCTAATTCTACGATCATAAAAAACGAACTATACCAAAATAATTTACAATACAAATGTTGCCGAAAGAACTAAAAATACTTAAAGATTACTACTATATATTCTAAACGTAGCTGGTTTATTCGACTACAGATGACTTATGACAGTAGATATAATGCATTTTGTTTTCTTAACTAGCGTCTAGCAATAATTTTTTACTGTCGTGTTTGGTTCTTACACTTAATGCCACACACGTTCATTCAACTTCTGCCCATATTAAATGAAACATTCTGTAACAATTTTTATTCACCGTTGTACAATTTGTGAACTCAACAAAAAAAATCTAACAATTGTCATAGAATGCGATGTATCGGTGCGAACTCCACACAATCTGACACATTACAAGACCACACACAATTGATATTCATTCACAATATATTAATTGATTACACACTTATATGTAAATTTATACTTATATTACGTATACTTATAGATAATTCTGTATTTTTATGTTTTTATTACTTATTACGTTTTACAACGAACAGAACGAGTATATGCTTATATGTAAATGCATCTTAACCTCTATTAAATAGACGTGTTATTAATTAATATATGATTACCCAGTTCGTGCTAGTAAAAATTAGTTTTATGTAATGTATCATTAAAAATCACTAATTAATTTCATTATACTATTAATGATAATAATTGTGACAAAGTTTTTAAGTGTAAAGACTGAAAAATTGCAGTACTCAATGAAATTTTCCAGTATTCACTGTACATTGCAGTATCCACTGTAACGATTTACAGTATCTATTGAAAAATGCCTGTGAATCAGTCGATTCACTGGAATGTTTTTAGTACTTTTTAACAGTATAGATCGGAAGTCATGTTGCAACAGGACACAAGTTTTAACTTCTCTCAAAAACTACAATGTATTACGTTTCTCTAAACAAAATCTAAAACATTAGATATATTTTAATTAAAAATAAAGCAAAAACAACACTGTAGTAAAAACTGTAAATTTTAATTTTAGGTGAGCCAGTTTCCTGTTGCTACCACAATACATTGAGAATGTTGTAGCAAATCAACTTTGTCGTTGAGTTACAATCACCTTAGCCTGTAATTAATATATATATCCAAAGGTTAATATATTGTTATATTTAGATGTAAATACATTTTGTAGCATTGAATAAAATTTTCAAAGACAAATTTGATTTATATTGAATCCAGAAAGTGAAATAATAATATATTCACTATGGATAGTAAATTCTGAAACATGAAATTAGAATTTGATATTTTGTAATACCAATTTTTTCATTTCAAGTAAAACTGCATACAAACAAACCTTATTTTGTCGACCTGAGTTCTTAGCGACTATATCAATGAACGTTTTCTTCTTTCCCGTGAGATCCGCAGCGACATTATCCCACTTGTTGCCATGGCGCAGTCGACCCCTATCCACAGTCACCTTTTTCGTTTTCATTCTTCGATTCAACGCGTAAATTTTCTTCTTTAGTGCTCGATTCTCTGCCTTTAATTTCTTGACATCTGCACAGGAACATTGTGCGATCTCTGCAGGCATGTCTGTCTGAGTTACCACTGACTGATAAGAAACTGGAACTTCTAAAAAATTAAGAAACCCATAGACGTGAAGAAAAATCCCAATATCATGTCAATACATAAAATTGAACTAACAAAATTAATCAGTAACTTGATAAATTAAATATGTTTGCATAATACTAACCTGTGCAAAATATTCCATGATGTTCTGAAACATTATCATCAATGACACTGCATGGAGTGTCCAGTGGAGCAGGCAGGTTTATTGATGGGATGCAAGTTCCATCTAATCGTCGTGCCTGGTGGTGCCCAAGAACATTTCCCGTAGGAAAGTGCTCAAAGCAAACTCGGACTTTTTTCAGTTCAGCTGCAGAAGCCACTGTATGCAATAAATTTTACTTCTATCAAAGTACATAATTAATAATGCCAAAAGTAATAATTTAGAATCAAATAAAATTGCTAGCATTTTTCGTAACATTTTAATCAGGTATGCAACATTTAATCACAACATTTTCAGGTAACACTCTGTAAACTTATTTAATTCTGAGGTTTTATATCTGTTAAATTTTCAAAACATTTGTTGAATAATTTATGTTATTAGGGTTACTTTGAGTTTGCTATTGAGAATTAATATTTTCCTCACTGTGAGGAAAAATATCGTACTTCACTTGTGGGAGAAGTAATATACTATTTTTTTTTAACCAAAATAATATTAAATGCAATATTATGTACAAGTTTAATTAACAAAAATTGAAATTAGGGAAATAATATAAAAGTAATTGTCTTAAAAAAATATGAATTACAATAAATTCCAAAGTTAGAAAAATCATAGAAAGTAGAACTTGATTATCAGGATTATTTTACTCATTTCATATATTTCTTTAACTGAGATACTTCTCATAAGGTTAATTACCTTTTATATTTTTTAAGTACCTTTTGTATTTGTTGAATGTTATTATATGCAAAACTTAACGGAAAAACATCTAGAACTAAAATTTGAACCTCTTTTCATTATTTCAATATCATTTTAATTACTAATAAAATTGATATTGTAAATAATGTAAGTAATTAATATTGTCATTTTTATTGCTTCAATTTAATTATTTTTGACGTATTTTATTTATTTTATATTGAAATATATTTGTTCAAACAAATAAAAGTTGTAAATAAATTTATTTGATTACATAATATAGAATAAACGGAAAATATTTAATTAATTATAATAAAGATTACTACATAATATATTAAAACTATTGTAAATTTGTAAAAGCAGACATTTTTGTACCAATTTGCAATATTTTCAATAAATGATGTACGAATATTTATTGTAATTAATTAAAAACTAGTTGTTAGTTCAATATTTTGTAATCAAATAAATTTGTTTACAATTTTTATTTGTTAGAACAAATATATTTTAATATAAAATAAATAAAATAAGTCAAAAATAATTAAATTGAAGTAATAAAAATGACAATATTAATTACTTACATTATTTACAATATTAATTTTATTAGTAATTAAAATGATATTGCAATAATTAAATGACGTTCAAATTTTAATTCTAGAGGTTTATCCGTTAAGTTTTTGCATGTAATAACATTTATAAAAAATACAAAAGGTACATTAACAACCTTAGGACAACTTTTATTTTAATCATAAAAACCAAATCAATCAATTTATTTCATATTTTTCTACCTTAAAAATTAAATACCTTTCAAGTCATCCCGCTGTATAGCTGTTAACCACCGAGCTGCAGCGCCCGGATCCGTTGGCAGCTTGTGCGACGGCATAGTCGAAGGGGTTTTACACCCTCGAACACTGCACTTGTAGCCCATGATATCGTCTGAAACAGAAGAAAATAAACCAAAAGACAACGAGCTGTCGAAACTAAAACCACAAAAATAGGTTATAATACAAGCCGTAATTTAAACAATAAAAATATTTATTGTTTAACTAAACAATAAATTACTACTTTCTAAAGTCATCACGTTTCGGTTTATCGCGACCACTACAAATTTTGTTTAACAAATCCCTCTCATCCGGAACATTTCCCTCAGCTTGGAAACTCAGCCTGGTCACCCCCATTCTGAAAAACGGCGACCCACAAAATGTAGTAAACTACCGCCCAATTTCGATAATCAACTCCATCCCCAAACTTTTCGAGAAGCTGGTGACTTCAAACCTCGCAGCTTGCATCGATAGTGTACTGGCCGAAGAACAACACGGCTTTCGCGCAGGAAAATCCACCATCTCCAATCTAGTCCTGCTCAGTGATGATATCTTTGCAAACCTCGACAAGGGCACACAGGTGGACGTGGTGTACACTGACTTCGCCAAGGCCTTTGACCGTGTATCACACTCTGTCCTCTTATGCAAGCTGCGCAGGTTCGGTTTGCGTGGGATGTGCCTTGAGTGGATTCGCTCATACCTGACAGACCGCTCATTCGTCGTTCGTTGCGCTGGCAGCCTCTCCCCCGTACACCATGCCACATCAGGAGTACCACAAGGGTCACACCTCGGTCCACTTTTATTTAACATCTTTATCAACGACCTCCCGAGAATTTTCAATTTCGGGAAGGTGCTCCTGTATGCGGACGATGCTAAGATCTTTCATTCAGTAACTGATCTTGGGGATGCTGCCGCGCTCCAGTGCGACTTGAGTGCTCTGTCTCGTTGGTGCGACACGAACGAACTTCCGTTGAATGTGGCCAAATGCAAGGTCATGCGTTTTTCTCGCAAGCGCACCAAGATTTTGTTCAACTACAATTTTGATGGCGTATCAATCGTTGAGGTCGAAAATTTCTCGGATCTAGGCGTACGTTTCTCGAATGACGGGACCTTTCACCTGCATATTAGGGACATTGTGTCGCGTGGCCTGAAAACGCTTGGTTTCGTGAATAGAAACAGCAAGTGTTTCAGGGACCCCGCGACATACCGCCTACTATATGTCTCCTTGGTCCGACCGTTATTAGAATATGCAGCGATTGTCTGGTCCCCTCATATCGACTACCTATCCAGAGAAATCGAATCTGTACAACATAGATTCCTCCGTGCATTTATGTACAGAACTGGCCTTCCGATGAGCCCACTCGACCATGTTTACGATACTGCTGAACTTTCGGCTGGCATGGTGCCGTTGGCCACTCGACGGTTGATCGCCGATCTAATCTTTTTACACAAGGTGATCAACGGCGTTGTTAAATCGGCCGAACTCCTGGCCAGAGTGCGTTTTGCCCAGCCTGCGAGGCTTACGAGGAGTCCCCTGCTTTTTGCAATCGATTTTTACAAAACAAATCTAGTCTGGTCCAATCCCATTCAGCGAATCCTTCGAATGGGAAATCGATACGCTGCCGCGTGCAATGATTTTGCTATGACTGAATATTTATTGCGTCGTACTCTGTCGTCTATTCGTTTATAGTATGTTTTCGCGTTTATAGTTTTTATTGTATATCTATAAGTCGATGCTAGTCCGTACTTGAGTTGCTTACTTACACTTTGTAAAGGGAATTTACCCGTTTAATAAAATTATTATACAAAATATGATAAACAGGAACGAACTCACAAAATACTCCAATGTCTCCTTCTTCTTGCCTCCAAATCGCCTCGAAAAAACGCAAAAGTAGCCTTGAAATCGCTGTGAATTTGCTTTGAAAAGCGAATTCTTCTAAAAGAAAAGTTGGGTGGGCCGTTACTAGAACGGCCTCGTTTGATTTTTTCGCGCGCGCGACTACCTTCAGTTCGACGGTGGCGCCACCTCACCTCGGAACTTCTGTGCGCCGAACTAAAAGTCGCTGTCGCGTGGATGTAGCGAAGTTTCACCCCCCTCATATCACACTCGTCGGAAATGGCCTCCGTTCCGCTCTTGGTACGTAATGTACTAATGTAAAATTGTATACAAGATTTTACATAATTTCTTAGATGCATTGCGACATAAAATTATATGTAATTGTTTATATAAAAATGTTCATATATATTTTTTTTCGAATGGGGGGTCATTGTATGATAAATCGTACTTTCTTTAGATGGTAACAAGTATTTTTATTTTTTGCAAAAAAATTATTTAAACGATTAACATAA
>JABFQJ010000117.1:0-10706 GCA_022816905.1 Trimorus sp. ZL-2020 | reverse complement strand
CAACGTTTAATACAAGTCGGTTGGAAATTTCAATTTTTCGAAATGATTTTACTTAATTTTTTAGAAAACTTTTATCGCGGAACGATCAACTGCAGTAAGTTCGAATCGCAAACGTTTTAATCTGCCTTGAAATAAAATTTACGGAGACAATTTTAGCGTCTTCGGACCAAGGTATAATGCAAGTCGGTTAGAAATTTCAATTTTTGGAATTGATTTTACTAATAACTTTGATTGCAAAACGATCAACTACTGTGAGTTCGATTGGAAAACTGTTTCGTCTGCCTAAAAATAAAATTTACGGAGAAAATTTTAACGTCTCCATAATTGTATGTTTCCGCCCTTTTGTGACGAATAAACCGCGTGACGAATTGTCTTTGTGACGAAAAATTTTGTGACGAATCGTCCGGTGTGACGAATCGTCCCTGTGACGAAACGTCCGGCGCCCAAAAAAACGACTTGCGATTTATGTAACTGCGTGGATCTTCAGTAGGAGATGGAATTGCGATATGTTTTCTATCAACGGCTCCTATTATATTGGGAAACCCATTGCCCCCTCCTGTGGAATTAAATTCTTCTGCAATTATTCTCATTTGATCAGTTGTGGGCTACTTAATGTACTGGTTTTTTAATTGAAGCAGTATACCAATAACGCTCATAAATATGGCGTGCGCGTTCCCTTTGGAGAGTCCAAATAGATTCCCAGCTTCCCGCAACGAATCCTGGTTAGCTAGAATCCATAACGTCAGTAAAACTCTTCGTTCGATATCGACTGGTGGACGCTGCGGTACGATTGGCCGTAGATTCCAAATCTCGGTGACTTGTGCAAGTATAATCTTTAAGAAATACAAGGCAAGTATAAGTAAGTAGTATTAAATGGAATCTGATGACTGATTGTTACAATCAGTATTTACCTCATAAGTATTTCTGGAGCATCTAAAATGAGATTGAAATGTTATGTCGTTCATCATACGGCAGGTTTGGTGGTAGGTGGTTACTTTTATTACACTTCTGCGCCAACAAATCTAGGATATGAAATACATCATATATATACAGTAACTTTGGGTTTCAAATTTGATCTTATTCAATAGAGCACATTGCAGTTAGTAATATCCTAGATCATGTTTTCTCAAATAGTTGAACACAGAAATTTTAAAATGGGTGGACAGGTAGTCTGGACCACCCTGTATGTTAGTTGCAGGATATAACTAATATTGAAATATGAATACTAACAGCAGAAATCAGCCCAACGTCGTCCAGAACTTCGTCTTTGTAAGATGACGAGGAAGAATCCATTTCAAGCACTCCTGCACATAATAGGCCTGAGATTGCTGCCCTATTTTCCAGATCCATCTGTAGTTATTGTGAAAATTAAATATTCTTCTTTCAATCGTCAAAAAGCGTGACCCGTAAACCCGTGACCCGTGGTCCCGTGACCCATGAACCCGTGAACCGAGAACCCGTGACCCGTGGGACCCATGAACCCGTGAACCGAGAACCCGTGACCCGTGGGACCCATGACCCATGAACCCGTAAACCCGTGACCCGTAAACCCGTGACGCGTAAACCCGTGACGCGTAAACCCGTGACCGGTAAACCCGTGACCGGTAAACCCGTGACCCGGTGAACCCGTGACTCGTGAATCCGTAAACCGTGAACTCGTGGACCCGTGAACCCGTGGGACCCGTGACGCGTGACCTGTGAACCCGTGGACCCGTGTGACTCATAAACCCGTAGGACCCATGAACGCGTGGGACCCGTAACCCATAAACCCGTGACCTGTGAACCAGTGACCCTGTTAACCCATGAAAAAAGTTACTAGACCCGTGGACCCGTGAACCCGTGGAACCCGTGACCCTGTGAACTCGTGTCCCCTGACCAGTGAACCCGTGGGACCCGTAACCCTGAGAGCCCGTGACAAAAGTTACTAGACCCGTGAACCTATGAACCCGTCAGACCCGTAACCCTGTGAACCCGTGAAAACGTTAATAGACTTCAATAAACTCTTTTCACTCTTAACCTCAAAATCCTATTGCAGCCGCGGCATCCAAGCGCTAGCGGGTGCTCTGCCTGCGCGCAGTTTGCGCAGATTGAAGAAAGATAACTACTTAAACGTTACTCGTTGAACAAGGACACAAACTGCGCAGGCTGCAGAATAAAAGAACGCATCCGTGATTTCTCACGTGATTGCTCACGTGAGTTCTCACGTGACTTCTCACGTGATTTCTCACGTAAGAATTTTTGCCCGGTCGTTAAGGGGGACGATTTGTCATCACAGCTCTAGAACTTTACGTACTTATACGCAATCCAACAGGCGTTAAGTGCACATACCGCGCACTTTATACATAACTTATGGTATGTTTCACGGGAGGGAAGTCATTGTTCACACGCACGGAATTGCCAACAACCGAGTGCCAACTACACGCAGGTCAATAATTACTTACTTATAACCATTGATGCATAATATTCTATCACGCACCTCGGGGAGTAAAACGCCACTTTACTCTCTCCTACGATTTCGAAAAATGACGTTTTTTACTCCCTCGGTGCGTAAAATATTATGTGCATTACGGGAGGGTATACAAAAATTGTATCCCTCTTCCATCTCCCTTGGTGCACGATATATTATTATTTGTCAGCTGAGGCGGCATGTATTGTTTTCACTTAGGGATTTAGCCGGACATTGTCCGTTATCCACCGCCACCACGAGGAGGTACCCTAAGCGCTGACGTTTATTTTGTTTTTTATATTTACAAATTTAATGATGATTTATATATTTATAATTGTTTGGAAATATCATTCATTTTGACCATTTATGTCGAACGAATTATTGCATTAGAATAAAAGCATCGCTATAAGCAGACGCTGTCATTCACTTTCAGCATCGCAGAATGCAGACGCTGTACTACTTATGCAGAGTTGAAGCATCGCAGAATGCAGACGCTGTACTACTTATGCAGAGTTGAAGCATCGCAGAATGCAGACGCTGTATTACTTACGTACAATTTGAGCATCGCAGAATGCAGACGCTGTACTACTTATGCAGAGTTGAGCATCGCAGAATGCAGACGCTGTATTACTTACGTACAATTTGAGCATCGCAGAATGCAGACGCTGTACTACTTATGTACAATTTGAGCATCGCAGAATGCAGACGCTGTATTACTTATGTACATTTGGAGCATCGCAGAATGCAGACGCTGTACTACTTATGCAGAGTTGAAGCATCGCAGAATGCAGACGCTGTACTATTTATGTACAGTTGAAACATCGCTACTTGCAGACGCTAAAAATAAATGCGTAAACATATATGTAAGTAGATGTTAGCAGTTACGTCGCAGTAAGAAGACGCTGTTACTGAAAGAAATACATTGCAAATTGCAGCCAATTTAAAACTATACAAATATTATTCGTCGATTTCACCAACAACAATCAAATACATTAATTTCATTTTTGTATTATCAATATCTATGCGTCAAGTAATATTATCTCAAATTTAGCAGTATGTCATCCACGATCGTTTTGTATTACGACAATACAGACAGATGAACTTTGTTTTTTCATCATCGAAATTGATGTCTTTGTACGCAAGATCCAAACATTCAATGTGAACCCAGCGACGGCACACATTACACATCACACCTTTCCTAGACAATCCCGACCAATTAAGACCATTGCATTTTAAACAAACATTATTCATTGGAGAACAATCTTTAAGTAAATCCCGTGCTATTTGTCTTCGATACGTGGCGATATTTAGATTTGCATTGTATAATGGTAAATTTTTAGCTATGCAATCCATATAATACATAACGTATATTGCACAATTAATTCCATCTGTTTGCATATTATAAGGAAAATCACATGGAATTACTTCCCACTTAATATCGTTCACGACAGGAAAGGAATCTACTTTTCGACATTCTTTGAAAAATTTATTAATGAGTTTGGCGTATTTTTCAGTATCTCTGCTGCATTTATTCAACGAATCAATGTATAAAAATGTTTTTCTATCAATATCCAATACAATTAAAGTAAAATGGTTGACATTGTGAACGGGAATAAATATTTTTCCGGTGATAACTTTAGATATTTGCCTTAAATGCCACTTTAGAGGTTTGTTCGCGTAAGCCTGAGCTCCCACTACTCGGTTTGAGTCATCCATTTCCATATATGTAACATCGTCTGGCCATTGTTTATGTACTATACGACTATATGCGAAGCAATCTATAGCTGTATCTGATAGAAAACTGTTCTGCAGGAATTTCGAATATTCAATATTATCCATTTCTTTTGTTTTATGACTTTTTGTATTGTAATTTTTTAATGGTAAATATTTGCAAACAAAATATCTTATTTCCGGAACATTTGTAAAAACCTGTGCATAATATTCCGGGTCATCAAACAGTCCATTAGGCATATGATGAACATGGTGGGAATTATCACTCATTTGTAACAAATTAATGTTCTCTGAACTTGGCATTGTTGTTTGTACTTCTAACGGAATTTCATCGTTCGTCAAGGGATTATCACTAGTAGAAACCTTGATTTTTTTTGTCGGTATACACTTTTCTACTTCTGATGCAAAATTAGGATCAGATAATGTTGGTTCTTTTCTCTTCGCAAAGTTTTCTGCTACGTCCGCTTCCACGTCACTTGCAATATCATTTGGGCAGATTCTTGTTTCGTTTGGTGTACTGCAAAACTTGGGATTAAAGCTTGATATTTGTTGACTGCTAAACACGGATTCATTACAGCTTTCATTAGAGCTTTCTGGGGGGATTTGCTCCTCAAAACTCATAATTGTTGAACATTCAAAATGACTAATTCCAGGCTTCTTTTTTTCTTTTTTCCATGTAGCTGTCGCATTGTTGTGCAGCCAATCATCTACTCGTTTTGGTTTTCGTGCAACTTTTTGATCTTCAATAATAAGTCTAGTTTTTAACCGATCACACTGTGAGCTTTGTTTGTCCCTTGTTCGTTCAGTGAAATACCGTATAGGTACATGTTTTCTGGAACCTAAAACTTCGTGTTTCAGGATATTGTTAAACCCTTCTACCGTTGCATTGCTTAATCTGTTTTTGTCTGGATAACGAGTGGACAAAATTACTCCTGTCCACAGAGGACAAAATGACATATATTTTTGCGTTGCATACTCAGCAAAGTCTGGAGCATAAAATTTGTTTGTGACTTCTTTGCAATCCTGTATATTTTTTTTTAGTAGAACAAATTTCGATGCAAAAAATTTATAAAACGGCGAAGATTCACGTAACGTTTTTCCTTTTCTAGCATCTGCGTCTAACTCAATCTTCAACTCTTCCTCCAAAAATTTACGTTCTGGCGAAGATTCTCTAGGTGCAATGGAAATTTTATTTAATTGTTTATACGTAACATGTCGTTTCAAGCGTAACAAGGCAGTGTTAGCTTTTTTCCCGTCTTTTGTGCACAGCACAGTCATTGCCTGCTCCCACACATCTACCAGGTCCTTCCAAGTAATACATCTCAGTAATAGTCCCGTTAATTCCAAAATCATAGATTTCATTGATACTTCGCTATATTGGGGAAACTTTTCATGCACATGTCTTGAAACACGATGTTGGAAGTGGGCATTACAAGATTGTATAGCAACCAACCCATGTGGTAATTTCTTTCCGTTAACAAGAAAATCATACGTGATATCTAAATAATTCTTCATATTCATTAAATTAAATTCCTTTAACACTGCATTCATTGAAGCCCAACACCAATCTAATACGATCGTGTTAAGCTTTGGATTACGACCTCCTCTTTCATTCATTACAAACTGCTTATATCGCATTAACATTGTACATATCGATGGTTGGGTGTGATCACTTGTAACCATCTCCGCTATTTGAATAATAATATCATGTATTTTAACGACTAAAGCATAATACAACACCCTCTTTGATAATACATCGTCTTCCGGATGTCGTACAACACTACCGGTTGCATCCATGTACGCAATCGTTTCTTTAGCAGTAGCGTTTAACTGTTCTTTTGAGAACATAATAACACAAAAAGGGTTAGCTACATATCGAATATATGGATCATTCGTTTTGTAATCTTCACTTACCCTTTCATGTAAATCATGTATATCTAAATATGTTACATTTTTGCAGGGCTCGTTATTTTCACATCTCGCTTGCTGTAAAACTTTTGGAGGGTAAAGACCGTGGAAGTTTCCTTGCTCTGCTAAATGATTGTTGCTCCTTTGACACAACTCGTCGTAAAACTGCATTGGTTTTTTTGTTTTCAGAATGACTTTCACTTCGTCAAGTTTCTTTCCTCGCAATTGTTTATACTTCGGCTCACCTATATGATGCATTTCGTTATACACGGATTGGGAATACAAAAATACTAAGCAATATGCTGCTTTCAAATCCGTTATTTGGAATTTGAAACATAATTCGCAGCTTTCGTACTTACAGTTACTATACGCAACTAATGTACCTGTCTTTTCATTCCTACGTATGGAGTAAAACGAATGCACACACAATATATCTACACATTTACGCAGTCCTCTTTCTAACGCTTCACGTACGAAATCATTGTCGAATTCTTCTGTATATTCAAATCTCTTATTAATTCTGTAATCGCTTTTAGGTACTCCCACAATATCTTCTCCATCACTATCCACTAATAAAATTGCTTTTTGCAACATTGAAGAACGGAGTATTTTGAATTGTTTTCCTGTATATTTAAACCTGTCTTTTGAACGCGGTGCTACTTTACGTTGTTTTTCATCACTCATGTCGATAATTTCATCATCTCCCTCACTAACCTTATCGCTGTTATTTTCATTTGACTTAGTCCTTGGAGCCTCTTGAAATTCAGATTTTTTTTCCTGAGAAACTTGAAATTGTTGGTATGTCTCACTCATCGACATATGATCATCAAATTGAGATTTACTTTCGGTTACACCGTCAAAATCAAGGACATTTTCAGAGATAAATCGACATTCTGAATCATTATCTTCATTTTTATCTTCCTTATCTGCTTTATTTTTAATTTCCTTATCAATTATAATCATCGCTTCGTCTTCGTGCGTGAATCCTGTTTTTCTGTCTTTGATAAATGTTTTGAATGACTCTCCGATTTGCATATGATCATCAAACTCTGCATCTTCATCACTAACGAAATCGTCTTCAAATTCACCCGCAGGCGCGAAATCCATATCTTCAATTACTTGATCATCTTTTTCAATAGAATGCATCAACTCATGTGAGGTCTCTGTTTTGCTGGTCTGTTTAACGAAACGCATAATGTCACACGGAATCGTTTTGTCTACATCCGAATCGCTCATTTTTTTTACAATCATTTCTGGATTTGATTGTTCTTCATTGTTTTCATAAGCTATATCAGTTATATCACACCGAGCACTCGGTTGTTTTGTTGGAATTTCATTGTTTTCTGTCATTTCTCTTACGTCCGCTATTTTCTTCTCTTTCAACAATTTGGCGGTACTTGATTGCAAAACAACATTAATTTTCCAATGCCGCTGTAATATAGAACTGTTTGCTTTATTTAAAGTCTTATGAAGATCTCTGCAAACCTGAAATAATATTATTTATTAATACAAATTTTCATATTGTATAAATGTACAATATATTAGTAACCCAGGAAGCAGTTACAGCGGTATGCACGTACTACATTTGTCTGCATTGACCTCACGAAAACAAGTAATGCATTAATTAGTTATAAATAATGCATAAATTCTACACAAAAATTGGACGTACTTAATTTATAATATAATTTGGGCATTATTTTGGTATCATTAATGTATTTTGTATATATGTCCAAAATATTTTTTTCCCGGGACGTTTAAATTGCTTCGTCATACACTGTACAAAATTCGGGAGTGAAGAGTTTAGAACCCGTCCCAGTGAACCAACCGTGGGATTCAAATTTAACCCTATTCCATTGGTTAAACTATATTGACCAATAATAGGGTTATTATTTACTTGTACATTCGGAGTTATGCCGTGAGAGCTCAATTATTTATTAATCTTTGTTCAAATAAGGATCAATCGATTTGGAAACTTCAGCCGTTTTTTTCTTCGTTTCAAAGGTAACAAAAAACGGCTGAAGTTGCTGAGCCAACAATGAATTACAAATTTATTGTTTTTATCATTTAAAATATTCTTCCAGAATCAAAGATTAGACTCATTATATTTACAATTAATTTTATGTTTTAACGGCATACATTGAAAAGACACTAATTTTGTGGCAGCAGACTTGACGAATCACATTAACATTTTGTCAAAATTTGTTTACAAAAATTGTTTGTTGATTTGTCAATAACCGATTACGAACTATTTACACACAAGAAAGAAAATGTTGAAGCCTTGATCTATGTGCAGGGGCTTAAAGGGGGTCTCCGGTTTAGAAATTTGAATTTTCGTGTTTTTGGTTTTTTGCATGAAATGATAGCTATACCTGTCTAGAATATTAGGGTGAAAGGATATTTCGATCCGGCAAATATTAACGTCGCTACAGTGAGCGCTGTGGGTCGCTCAGGTACAAATCTGGTCATAAATTCGTGTCTAGCGACCCCAAAAACTTTTTTATCCCGAATTTCATAAATATTGTTGAACATGAGTTTTTGGTCCGCCATATTGGATCCGCCATATTGAATTTTTTCAAATCTGGTCATAGATTCGTGTCCAGCGACCCCAAAAACCCTTTTATCCCGAATTTCATAAATATCGTTCAACATGAGTTTTTGGTCCGCCATATTGGATCCGCCATATTGAATTTTTTCAAATCTGGTCACAGATTCGTGTTCAGCGACCCCAAAAACCCTTTTATCCCGAATTTCATAAATATTGTTGAATATATGAGGTGTGTGGTCCGCCATATTGTATCCGCCATTTTGAATTTTTCAAATCTGATTTCAAATTCATGTTCAGCGACCCCAAAAACATAAATATGTACTACTGGTTGAGCAATTTTGGCCGAATGATTCAAATTATACAGGAAAACCCATTGCGCAAACTTCAAACGCATTTTTCTCGAAACCACATTTTTCAAAACTGCGTAAACTCTAGCGTTTGAACCGCTCGACCAATGTATTTCGTTCTTTCTGTGCCCAAAAGGAAACTAATTTCTTCGTGGATCCCGCCTACGATCTGATAAAATTTTTAATTTTATAGATTTTTTACAGCGTGCTAAAGTAAAAAAATATGATTTCTCATGTGATTTCTCATATGATTTCTCATATGATTTCTCATACGATTTCTCATATGAGAATTTTTACCAGGGAAGGCCATGTCCAACGCGCAGAGCAAGTTTGAATTGGCCGTTTAGCGCGAAAAGTGATATTTTGTTATTATAAAAAGAAATAGTAATCTGATGATGATTTACTGACCTTTCCAACATTCTGCATTTAAATTCGCGAGTTTTGAACTAAATTTCGATCATTTTCGACAACGCATTTTCAAGAAAAGCGTTTTTTTCGTTTTCTAGGTGGGCTCTAACCTACAAAATAAATGCCAAAAAACGCAAAAACAATTTTCCTGAAATTGCATTATCGAAAATGATCGAAATTCAGTCCAAAACACGCGAATTTTAATGCAGATGTCGGAAACGCCAGTAAATCATCATCCGATAACTAATTTTTTTTATATTAACAAAATACCACTTTTCGCGCCAAACTGCCAATTCAAACTTGCTCTGCGCTTTGGACATCACCTTAAGGTGGTTCTTCATGTCTAGAATACCAAAGTTAGTGTCTTTTTTCATAATAATTTCCAGATTCAATTAATAATCCTATAAACATAACCCACCGATTCTTTAATAATCGGACAATTTATTAATTGTAAAAGATTCAACTTTAAAACACAATTGTCGCCGGACAAAACTGCAAAAAACGCGTACGGTTTGAACTAAAATGCGGACATAGAAACACCAAACAATTGGTCAATCGGGCTAAATTCCATTGGTTTATTATTGGTCAATTCTGGGACAATCTGATTCACTGGGACATTTAAAGTTCCTGGCAATTATGTTGTACGAAAAAAATCAACGGAATTACCAGGAAATGTGTCTACGATATTTTTCGAGGGCTACGAAAATTTCCGGACAAGGTAACACTAAGCAGTAAACTCAACTGGAAATATATAGGTACAATATGGAAATTTCTAAAAGAATAAGAGATTTGGGGGAAATATACGGTACATATCTTGATATTTTCTGGGAGAATCACCAGAGAAATGTCCGCCTGAAGTGTGTTGTTAGGGTACATCCTACAAGTGCCATACAAATGAGTTCCTGCTTCTAAGGTTATTACAGACAAAATAGTACACTGTGCACCAAGGGAGATCCCTCGTGGGTTTGCGCGAACGGTTAGCGTACGTTCGTTTACCGTTCGTTTTTAGCAAAAACGAACGCTGAACGAACGGTCGCTTAGCGTTCGTTTTGTGAAAAAAACAAACGATAAACGGACTGTTCTAAACTTCGTACTTAAATCTTAGTGCTTTATGCAAAGAATCTAATCGACAAATTATCATAAATAAATAATTGTTTACAACTATTTGTTATAAATAATGAATTGTTGGTTGAGTTTGAGTTTTAGGAATCGTTGCAAATAGAAAATTTGTTACCATTAAAATATTAATAAATAACAATTTATTGTTCATTGTTTAACAATATTTCCATCCATATTTTGATCCATATTTGGAGCAAATATG
>JABFQJ010000116.1:0-10711 GCA_022816905.1 Trimorus sp. ZL-2020 | reverse complement strand
TCCACCATCGATCAAGTTTTACATTTTTCTTCATCGCCTATGAAAATTTCAACGCGTTAGCGCAAACTCGATCGGTGAAATAATGTCGACTTCGTGACGACTGCGCCGTACGTTCACCCGGGTCTATCGGTCTTGTTCGAAAAAAAGTAGATTTAGGGGGACAGTCGATGCTCGCAATCAAGCTCAAGTTCTAATTCAAGTCGCGCATCGGTGAGCCTGATAACCGGCCGCAAAGATATCTCCCGGCGAGATTCATTGAGCCCATTAGTCTCGCACAACTCATAATTACCACTATTTCTCACATTAAGGCAAACCTCGGGCCACTCGTGTGGCCATCCAAGTAACCGCGCGCACATAAGGTCACTGGTTAAGTGGTAAACGATCGCCTCTTTAATGCATTCCACGACGAGTTCTTCTGCTGATAACTTTTATCAAGTGGTCAAGATCTATAATGCAATTTACTCGAAAAACTCGTTACCATTAATTGAAAAAGTTGAGTTTGCGAAAATTGTTTAACCAGTTTACCCTTAAGATTAAGGTGGAATATCGTTTCGAAATCAAATAATATTGTGATATGAAACAAATGTTATTAAATTGATTCCACATTCCAAAACGTTTCATGAAAGTTAAATCACATTCTATTAATTTCTTTTATTTTCTTCTTTTTAATTTGAAAATTTTCTCCGTGAAAAGAATTTGTTTAACTGTGCTGAATTGAAGTGAAACGTTATTTTCCGCGAGAATTATTTAAAAATAGGAACATTAGGCAGATGCACAGTTAGAAAGCTTCTGCAATTGTGCAGAAGCAATTTAGCGTTACTTTTAGATTTTTTTTCGTCAAGTGGAAATCGTAATGGGAACTTGATTGTGTCGATTTTTAATTCGCACCCTACCGTTGCTTAATTTAGCGGAACGATTTATCGAGTTTTATTTGAGCCGAGACGTTAAATCGAGCGTTAATTTTCAACCGCGGCGAGTAAATCGCGCGGGTTTATAAACAGGAATCTTAAAATACATGAGATGTATCGCACCTATCAGTGTCGCAGCCATCGAGAAAGGGCTTCAGGCATGGCTCGTTTTGATCGTGTTCCAGTCCGTATAATTCGGACAATGAGAGACGACCGTCACTATCGTTGTCCAAATGACCAAACATCCACCTAACTTCACCTTGACATCCGATCGGGAAGTGACCTGTAATGAGACGTACCCGAATAACTATTATTTCGCGCTGATTCGAAAATTTAATGCAAAGTAAACTGCTCCAGGCATCCCGGTGAACCAAAAATTGGATTGACCCAAAATTGGGCAATAATTGGGCAAAAACAACCAATAATTGGACAATTAGACTGCTTTAGGCAATTATCGGTCAATTTTGGGGCAATGTGGTTCACTGGATATTTATACAATTGCAATTTAAACCTTATCTGTAATCTGTAATCTGTATTTTTTTCTGTAAAAGAATTTAAATATTAAAAAAAGTATTTATTATAAAAGCAGGTGTAAAATGTATGTATTATTCAATTTTAATGATCAATAAATGTTTGAAACAAAAATAATTTAATCTCTTCAATACATTTTTTTATACTAATTTCAATTATAGGATTCAAAGGGATAAAATACCACAAAGGTGAACCAAAAAAGCGAATAATTAGTTGCGGCTGAAATTTAATAAATCGATATTTGATTATTAAAACGGAATGTTATTATGAATTTGAAATCGGATTTGTCTTTTTATTGATTTCCATTTGCTCGACGTCAGTCGGGAAGTCAAAAGGGCTGAAAAGAAATTGAATGATTTAAAATTACATTTCTCATTTCGTTTTGTCTATTAACTGAGAGGAGCGTCGATTAAACGAATTCAGATATTTGGGGTAGGAATAAAAGCTGCCAAATTCGGTAGGAACTCAATTTATTTCTCTTTATTCATTTAAGCTAAAACGAATTTATTTTTAGTCCAACGCAAGTAGGCGAAATAATTAAAGCTGAATCAATAATTGATGATTTATGATATTAATATAGTCCCATTTCTAGGTAGATGCAACACTTTCGAGAAGAGATCCAACAAGAGATCTGACAATCTTATTACGTTTCTGACGTGAAATCTCGTAGTAATTTATTTGATAACGATGTTGGTCGCGGTAATATTGATGGATATTACCTGGTTCTGTCGGAGAAATAAATTTAAAATACAAAATATTTTTGAAATGATACTACAGTTTTGGAGTATATTATGTAATTTGTATTTAATATTTTTTAATATTCATAAAAAAATTAATATAAAGAAAAATTGAATGTAACTAATTGATTAATTTATATATACAGATGTAGTTTAATTCAATTACATTACCATAAGTTTGGTAATTTTAAATGTAAATGCGTCAAAACATTATCAAAACAGGAATAGTGATCTTGATCGCATCCATTTTCATTGATCCGAACGCAATCACTATCATTATCATAATTACTATTATTTACGAGATCAGTAATAAAAGTCTTTGCTATACTCCAGCAGTTACAACTTATCTTTTAATTAAAATGTTTATCTATAAAAAGTTGGCGAACATTTTTCCTGATTTACAATTGGATTTTCTGAAAAATTGTTGACATTTTCAAATTATTTAAACGGTTCGACTTTCTGATATTATTCAATTTGTTTTTTTTTTTAAAGAATTTGTTTAATTGACAAATGTCCATTCTCGAGAAATTCGAAAACGAATTTTCTAAGAAGAATACATGAAAGTTATAAATAATTTTAAAAATAAGTTAAATACAAAATAGTTCTTGATAACATATTTATTTTTTGTCCTTATTGTAAAGTAACTGAGCCACTGAGTCCAAGCGACACCTACTTTACCACTCCTCAACTGCTTACTGAAATTTAACGATACATCAGGTTTCTATCTTAGAAATCAAAATTAATATATAGAAACAAAAACATTGATAATATATTTTATTTCAGGTTTTAAAAATATTACTATTTTGGATTACTAAAAATCTATGCATAAATTTGGAATTTTTCACAAAATTCAAAAGAAAATAATAAAGAAAAACAATTTGTTTAAACCAAATCTATGTACATAATTTTGTTTTCTTCTAGAAATCGTCTCCATTGAGACTTGATAAATTTTGAAAATCTTGATAGATGAAAAATGCATTTTTCTGGGTAGAGAGTCGATGTATTCAAATTTCACTGTAAAAAACCGTCTGGAAACTATAATCCTAATCGCTCTAACAATTTCTTGTTATCGGTTGTTTATTTTAATGTCTTTTTTTATATCAGCAACTTCGGAAAAAGTTAGTTCATACTCTTGTTGAAATGCAAGGCGTCAATATATGCACCAAAAATATTTTTGTTTAACAATTCTAGCGATACAAACTTTTTGAAATCAATTGCTTTTGAAATGGACAAAAATTATAGCCACCTTTTTTCATCCAAAAAACAATAGTAAGATTTCCAATTTTGCGGATTCTCTCTGTTTATAGATTCACTTTTAGCGCTCTTTCAAATAGAGAGGAAGTCGCATAAATGTATTTCAATGAAATTAAAATTTCATTCTCAAAGTGACAATAATGACAGTTCATCAGAAATCAAAACAATGTTGATTTTACAAATATACTTTTCCCAGTGAATAATCGTTCAATTTCGATAATTCTTTCTGTAATATGTTTCATTTTCACCCGATTTAAACATTTCGATTCAGATTTTGAATCGGAGTTGGAATTTTAAGAGTTTTAAATTTGCAAAAGTCTGCGGTGTTCTGCAAAATAGACTTATGCACTTTCCCAGTAACTTAAAAACTCTGATAAGTACCGATTTCAACACTTTTATAAAGTTTTTTCCGAGTTTTGTAGACCCAGTTTAAAAAATGTTTTTAATTTATTTATGTAAGAATATTCTGAAACTCCTTTAGGCATTTCTTTTGGATATATACAGACATCAAAAGAACATGGCAATTCTCCCGATTTTGAAACAATCAAAGCAGCACATTCTGCAGTGAGTGGTTTATTGTATATTTTTTCTTTCTGTATATTACGCACGAAATAAAGTTTATATTCTGGTAATTCTTGAGATATTTCGTGTAACTGTTTATATTTTTTAACATAAGGATTTTGTTTATGTAGCACTTTGGAAATTAGTTTAATATGTTCTTGAACTAATTCTTGATTATCTTGCAATAAAATTTCAGTAGTATCATAATCGTCGTATAATAAAAGTTGTCCACCAACTATTGAATTGTTTTTTAATTTTAGAGTATTTGGAATTGTGTGACACACTTGTCCCTGAATTTTTAAATTATAAATCCCTTGTTTAAATTCATTAACAAATTGTGCATTAAAACTTGCAAATGAAAAACGTGAATTGTAATAACGTATCAAATTTCGAAATTTTTTATCGTTCAATATGATTTTTTTCAATTCTGAATTGTAATCACTTAATACAGGTAAATTAATTTTACCATAATGACAACAACTTTTTGTGGAGTATTCAGAAGACCAAAAAACTGCTCTGCAATTTTGACATACGTAGTTGAAATCACCAAAATTTAAATATTTAACATCATTACTTGAAACGTGGATATTTTTTGAAATTTTTACAAATTTTCTTTTCATTTTAGAATCATTTTTTCGCTGGCGATCTAGTTTTATTTTTTTTTGCTTAGTTTCATTTTCTTGTGTTGTTTTTGATATTTTTCGTTTTAATTGGTTATCGACATGTTTTTGTGTGTATAAATTAACATTGTTTATATCATTGATTATTTCCGTGCTTCTAGATGAATCGCTGTAGGTGTTCTTTATCAACAAAGACACACCGCCTTTTATTTTTTCTTCAGAAATACAAACGCGTAACACAGATTCATTCATCTTATCGCGAGTGTTACACGGCTGCGCGTGAGTTTTGTCCTTTTTCCCTTTTTTGTGCCCCACGAATTTTCGATGTTTTCTCGTATCGTGTGTTTCCGTCTCAGCCATGTGGTCTTTCAACATATCGCGTCCCTTAATTTTGTGTGAAGTTGGCGCTCCGCTTGCCTGCGCGCAGGACTTGCGCTCAACCGGCTTACCGCGGCCCTCAAGTTTATGCAAAGGCTGCGCTCCGCGCGGTTGCGCACAAATCTCATTTTTGTTTGATTTATTGCGCTCTTTAATTTGGCGCAAAGTTTTCGCTTTGTGCACCTGCGCGCAGGCCTCGCGCTCAACCGGGTTTATTCGCCCCTGTGATCTACGCGACTGAGCGCTAGCGTCGCGTTGGACCGTAATTTTATGCTGAGAATGTTTTTTCCTCGTGACTGTGTGCCAAGCCTGCGCATCGTGCGTTTGCGCACAGGTCTCGCCTTTTTCCGACATTTCGCAACGGGCGACTTCTTTGCAAGTCTGCGTTTTGAGCCACTGCGCGCTTTTTCCGCGTGCGACCGGCTTCTCAGGTACCGCGAGATTAGACCCAGTCGGCGCCCCGCACGGTTGCGCATAGACCTCGTGCTCCTCCGATTTTTTGCACCACGCAATTTTTTTGTAAGGTTGCAATTCAAGGAGTTGCGCGCTAGTCTGGCGTAGAACCGGCTTGTCGGGCACCGTGAAACTGGGCCTAGTCGGTGCCCCGCGCGGCTGCGCATAGCTCTCCAGATCCTCTGAATTTTTGCACTGCGCAATTTTTTTGCGAGTTTGGGATCCGAGGATCTGTGCGCTGGCTTCGCGTGGAACCGACTTCTCGGGTCCCGCGAGATTGGGCCTTGTTTGTGTCTCGTTTGACTGCGCATAGTCCCCGCACTCATTTGCTTTTGGTTGATATTCATTATTTGTGTGTGTGTTTATTTTAATTTTTTTATCTTGATAATATTTTAAGTTTTTATATTTTTTATAATAATTTTGATTTTCGCAACGTAAAATATCATAATGACCACTATCAACTAAACCAGACAATAAAAGTGATAATGTTCCTTTTGATCTAAAAGCGTCATGTTTATGAGGTTCTATGTTAGGATGATGTGTTGAATGTACTTCAACCGATACGTTGAAGATTTTGACAAAAGCTTGAATTTCGACTTGACCCCCATATGATCCGCTTTTACTCATTACTTGTTTATAAGAATTCAAATCTGTTACCGAATGTTGATATGACTCGTCGCCAATAATAAAATCTCCATATATTGACCAATTCTTCACAACCTCGTCGACTATTTTTCGTCTGATGTCGAGATGTTTTTCCTGATGATTATAAATAAAATATGAAAAACTGCGGAACAGACAATTACCATCAGGCAATATAAATTGCTGCACTTCCTTCGTCTGCGCCATCTCTGGTATCGAAGCAATCGAAGTTTTCTCTTCAATCGATTCTCTTCGTTTCACGTCGTGAATTGAACTGTCACCAAACAGGTTACCTACATTCAGGTTACCTACATTTAAAACCAAGATTCGAAATTATAACTGGAACCAAAATCGAAAACGGCAAGAATAGATTTATTTTCCAGAAATTAAACTGAAATTAATACAATATAAAAAAACAAAATTTAATTAAATAGTTTCTTACGGGTTTCTTACATAGTTTTTATGGGAAATCACAGATTTACGCGAAATCTGTAATTTCATGATTTTAAGGACATTAAATTACAGTCCCTGCAAATTTGTGTAAAAAGATTAAAGCTCAGATTCAAATTTTGCGGTTGTCACGTCCTGGCGAATGGTCGCTCGTAATTGTTCGGTTCGATTTTTGTTGACCAAAGTGCTCGGATTAAATTTCATAGGCCCAATTACACAAAATACATTACAAACCACTCGAGTTTAGATAAGCGAGTTGTAATTAAGAATTCAATTGAAATATATACAGCAAGGTTAAACAAATACTGTAAAATTTACGGTAAATAAATAGAGAAAAAATACTGATGAATAAATAATAAAAAAATACGGTAAAGTTAAAATATTGATGTTCTGAACTTTAAGTTTAATGTTTTAATTTCAATGTTTGAAGATTTGATTACGATGTTTAGAGCATTTGAAAACTTAACATTAAATGTTTGAATATTAAAGTTGAATATGTGAATTGTTATTTGGTTAACATTTAAACAAAAGTTTGAAAATTGAAGTGAAATTTTTTATATTTAATTGATTTTTCAACGATTAAAGATATATGATTGTTATTAAATATTCAAGAATTTAATTTTAATTAGTAATACTCAGTTGTATAATTAAATATTATTTAACGGATGATGACTCCAAAGTTTAAAAATGAGTTGAATTTTAATGTTTCATGGTTAACGTTAAAATTGTAAATTTTTAAACTTCAAGTTTTATAACTGAACACTATTGAACAAATATTTGTATTATGTAAAACAAAAATATCATTAACTTTTTGGTGGCAAATCAAATTGAATATTTAATAGAAATTATAAATAGAATAAACGATTATATAGAAATAATTAATTATACATGTAAAAACCAACTGCTCAATGGCAAACGACTAATTTATTCACTGTTCAATTTTTTTTAATAATTCACATCCCGACATCAACGCATCTTCGTCCATCTTGTCGTCTAAAATGGATATATGTTGTTTGTCAGACATCTTGAGTAAGACAATTTCATCTGCAATTGAAAGTTATATATTGGCAAGTTGAAATTGTAAATTTAAATTTGTAATTTGCGTGAACAATTGTAAATTATACTTATTACTTATGAATAAATAAATTGTACATAAATACATTGTTAAATTGTAAAAAAACATATACTTTTTAGATATTTTATTGAATATTTCAATATTACCCTCGATCACAATTTCTCCCACGATCTCCAATTTTTGTCCTTCTTTGAAGTGAGCCAAGTCTTCTAAATACATATTCGTCACTACAATCTCTAACTTGTATGTTCCATCAGTCACTGTAGCTGAACACATTCTTTTTTTGAGCTGATTTGGCACCATGAACTCATCTCTGAGAAAAGCCTCGACTTCTAGAAATTGTAAATTGTAATTGTAAATTGTAAATTGTAAATTGTAAATTGTAAATTGTAAATTGTAAATTGTAAATTGTAAACTGTAAATTGTAAAATGTAAATTGTAAATTGTTAATTGTAAATTGTAAATTGTTAATTGTTAATTGTTAATTGTTAATTGTTAATTCTTAATTGTTAATTGTTAATTGTTAATAACAGTCTTACTTTGAACACCTGACAGCTCTAGAAGATTTTTCAAATTTGTGATGGGTTTCAATTTGTGTACATTTCTAAATAAATTGATTTGTCCCAGAAGCTTAAATTTGGAATACTTTTTAAATTGTAGTTCATAATGAACATTGCCTTCGTTGTGTACAGTGGATCGCGTTGCCAAAAGATTTCTAAATAATATTATCTGAAACAATTTCAAATTTATTTATTAATTCTTTCATTTTTAACCAAATATAATTTTTTAAATAATTACTTTTGGTATACTTGGTTGAATTCGATGTTTTCAGCCATCCTCATTGCCTCTTCGCCCCATCCAAACATATTAATTTTAACCCCATCTTTATTCCCGAGTATGATTTTACAAAACTTCACAAACTGTGGCGTGTAAAATTTATTTTTTATCTCTTTGAGATTGGGCGAATCGTCTATGCATACAGTGATCGATCTACCAAATTTAAAATGTTGAATTAATAATGAAACTGTACATTCTAAATTAATGTAATTAATAATGTAATTGTAAATAGAAAAATTTCTATACACGTTTTATATTTTATTCACTTTTTAGCAAGTAATTTGTGGTCTTTTTATTTACACGAATTTGTCACCCGGATGAATTTTGGTCTTCAAAACGTCTGATGATGTTAATTTGAACGAATCTTCGTTTTTGAGTTTTTTAGCCTCCTTCACCAAATCTTTTTTACTACTGCTACTTTTGTCCATTGTGCCGAAATTGAGGAATATTAAAATTTCACAATAAAAAAACGCGATTATAGTTGGCTCGAATGTCAATAAATTGGGGGGTTATAAATTTCAAACGTAAAACAATATATTTTCGAAATCATAGAATTTTATTTAATTTGAACAAAGTTTTCAGTTTATTTTTTAATTAATCTTAAGTTTTAGTTATAATGAAAATGTGGCCATCTTGATTTTTATTGAATCGAGTTAAGTAGTTTTTAATGGAAACTATAAAAATATTGTAAGTTCAAGTTCAATTTTTCAAACCCTGTTTGAATAAGGCATATGATTAATATCAAACCATAAAATATATTCTGCGACATATTTTTCAAAAAACTGTTCCAATTTGTATCTTGAAATGAGGTTTGTTTCTTTGACATTTCAAATGTTTTACTCATTTCTTTGACATTTTAGACGTTGTTTACATTTTAAAAACTACAATGGTTTATAATTTTGAGAAATGTAGGTATTTAAATATATACAAAACTATGAATATATTTTATGGTTTAATATTAATCCTTTGTAAATTGCAGATTGGGATTATTCTATTCCGAACGATGTTTATTGGTTCATCAGTACAAAATTAATAGAAATGGACGAAAAACGAAGAAAAACAGAAAAGAAAAAAGAAGTAAAACGTCTGAAGTAAGTAAACATCAATAAAAAGAAATAATTAAATCATTATTAGCACTTACTCAACGATTTATGTTACAGACGTGTCCATAAACAAAATATGAAAGAGAAGAAGGAGAAATTACAAAATAACAATTAATTGAATGTAACTTTGTATACACAATAAAATATAAATCTCATGTAATTTATAGAAATTTACTTAAAAATATCTGCATATGTAAAATACCCCAATCTAAGTATCACTAAGATATAGGTCGATATAATAATCCTAATATAGGTCCAGATAAGGGGCCAGATATTAATCGGGATATGAGCCCGGATTTTGATCCAGATATGGGTCCAGATGTGGGACAAAATACCGATAGAGATATGGGCCCAGATATGGTCCCAGACATGGGCCCAGACATATTAGGCCAGACATAGGACTAACATATTGGACCGAGACATGGTCCCAGAGATGGACTGATATATGGGTTCAGATATGGGCCCAGATATGGGCTCGGATATTAGCTAAGATATGGGCTCGGATATTAGCTCAGATATGGGCCCAGATATAGGTCCGAACATGGGCCCATATATAGGGCCCGAATATAAGCACAGATATGGGTCTGAATATGGGCTCAGATATAGACCCAGATATGGGTCCGAATATAGGCCCAGATATGGGCAACGTTGCCACATTTCCCGCTAGATTCCGCTAGTTATCTGGCAACACTGGATATGACCCATATCATACCCAGATATGGGCAGCGTTGCCACATTTCCAGCTAGATTACGCTAGATATCTGGCAACACTGGATATGGGTCATATATATATATATATATATATCATATATATATACATATACATATGTGTGAGTTACACGTATATAAGTGGAGGGTCTTACGACTTCAAAATATTTTATAATATAGAGAGAAATTGAAAAGACACTAATCTAGTAACTTATGACTGACGAATCACCTTAAGAACATTATTAGGATGGTTTTATCGCACTAAATACATTTCTAAAAAAGCAGAAATGTTTATCAATTAAAAAAAAGTTATCACTAATTTATTGAAAAAAAATTCCAATTCTGCTTTCATTTTAACCTAAAACATGCTTTCTTTCAAAATTGACACTCTGAGTCAAATAATTGGTTTATAACAATTAGATCATTACCCAGTGATTATTAATGTCTTAAAAGT
>JABFQJ010000115.1:0-10714 GCA_022816905.1 Trimorus sp. ZL-2020 | reverse complement strand
TTTTTTATGGTTTTGTTTTTAGGCTGTTTACGAACTTATTTTAAACAAACTGTAATTGCATATTTCATGACATTTAACATAAAAACGGTTGAAATATATTTATGTGATTAACAAAAGTAGTTCTCGGAGAAATTCATAGCAGAAGATGCGTTTAGTCATGCCATACGTGTCATGGCAACTACGATTTAGTGCGGAATTCAACCCGTGTAGAAAACAAACAGTCTGACAATCTCTGACATTTCTCTGACAATCTCTGACAAACTCTGACAAAGTTCTGACAATTTCGGATAGTCCCAATTCATGAAGATTGACAGATATCGTCAGACATTGACAGACATTGTCAGACTTTAGGCAAATCGAACGAGTCAACGGTTGTCAGACAATGTCAGCGATTGTCAGAGATTGTCAGACATTGTTTGACAATCTTTGGCTTTTTCGATTTGCCTGAAGTCTGCCAATGTCTGACAACCTCCATGAATTGGGACTGTCAGAGATTTGTCAGAGATTGTCAGAGAAATGTCAGAACTTGTCAGAGAAATGTCAGAGATTATCAGAGAAATGTCAGAAATTGTCAGAAAAATGTCAGAGATTGTCAGACTGTTTTTTTCTACAAGGGAAAATAGATTTATATTGTTTGATGTTCGATATCTCAACTATTCAAAGTTATCAAACATAACAATAGTTTACAGATAATTTTGACATGAAACACAATTTTCGTAAAATAATAGTTTTACAAATTAAATAAACTTTTCACAAATTACAATTTTTTTTAATTTTCCAAGTTATTAAAATTCATCCGACGATTTCCAATGTTTTCATAATGTATTCAGATAGTCTTGGGGAGTTGCAATGTTTTCATAAATGTTTTTTGGATGGCTGTTTTTAGACAGTTTAACAACAGTCAGAGCACTGGAAACGCCCAAGAGGACGTGGGAAGTTTACAAATCATTTATTTATTTCAACAAATAAATAGTAATTGCCATTAAATATTTTATCAACAAATTGTTTAGGATTCTTAGAGTCGAATCCATTTTTTGTGATATTTTTGTGAAATTATTATGTGATAAGTAGACTGCAGATAATATGCAACTTTTTTAATTTTAATTATCAAAAATTTTATACTTAGATTTGATTTTTGAGAACGTATAAAAATGTGCAAAATATGCAAAACAAATTTTTACATATATTTTATGAAATCACAATGAAACACCCTTTTTTAGAATCAAAAACAGTTAATTTCAATTAATTAAAAAAAATTAATTTGGAATAAAAATTAAAAAAAATGTTTTAAAGTCAACAAATTTTGTTTTCAAATAGTTTAACTCAACTCGTATTATAATTTTAGAAACAATTTTTTTGTTTGACAAAATTTTTTTTACTTTTTACTGAAATTGTTTACTTTTTCTTGACAAATTTTTTTTTAATTGTTCACAATATTGTTTACTCTCATGATTCTCGTTTACTCCTCTTCCGTTTCCTTTACTACAAAGTAAACAATTTTCTAATGAAAAGTCAAAAAAATTTTTTTGGCCAAAAAAATTAAATTTTTTTCCAAAATTTGTAACTGAGTTAAGTTGTAAAAATAGCGTGTTTTATCACTTAAAATTATGTGACAAAATTCACCGAATCATCCCTTGATCCAAAGAAGTTAGTCCGAAAGTAATGTCCGGACTCGTATCGGTCTCTGTTTTTAATGTTTTCTTCAATCCTCGATAACTTTTTGACATGAAGAGATACAATTGTCAAATTTTCTCCACTGATTCCGGTCAATTAAAAGGTATTAGTTTCTTCGCAAAACACGTTTCAAATCCCATTATAAAAAATGTCGATATTTCACCGAGACACCGATACGAGGCCGAACATTGCTTTCGGGCTAATTCCTTTACATGAAGGGATATGTGAGTGAAATTTTGTCCAATAATTCCAAGTGACAAAACATGCTAGATTTGTGACTCAATTCGGTTTAACATTTTAGAACAATTTTCAATTTTTAATGCAGAAAAAATTTTTTTTTGACTTTTTATTTGAATTTTTTTATTTTTTCTTGAAAATTTTTTTTTTTAATTATTCACAATATTGTTTAATCTCATGATTCTCGTTTACTCCTCTTCCGTTTCATTTACTGCAAAATAAAAAATTTTCGAATGAAAAGTCAAAAAATTTTTTTTTAGCCAAAACAATGAAAATTTTTTCAAAATTTTTAACTAAGTGAAGTTGTAAAACTAAACTCGTTTATCATAATACTCGTTTACTCCTCTTTCGTTTCCTTTACTACAAAGTAAAAAAATTTCGAATAAAAAGTCAAAAAAAATATACGAGGCCGATTATTACAAAACGACAGTACAATACTTGATTAAGACGTCTAAACTTGCAAAGTTTTTGCAGTATATTGTATTTTTCTATTTCAAGATAACATATTAACACTTTTACTTTCAGAATTATATTTGTTTATCGTAAACAGATTCTCAGTTGACTACTCATTATAACTCGGCACCTTTGTGCAGTGGTGAAGGCGTCAGCTTGGAGAGTGTGGGAACGAGAGTTCGATTCTCTCCTAGCGGCGTTTGTTATTGCTTCAACAAGGTGAACGGGTGGTAGGGGGTATATTGATTCGGTGTCTACGAAATGTGCACGGAGAATCCGACGAATGAGTGATTTATGTGCCAGACACGACTGAGTCATGTGGGTCTGAATTACTCGGTCGTATTTAGCGAAGCACTCAGTCATTCGCCAGTCTACATTTCTCGCCCTATTCATACGCATATGAGACTCAGACGTGTGTAACACACGAGTCACTCGTTCAGCGGATTCTCCGTTTGACTGGACACCGAATTGGAATCACCATATACCGCGCATTCTGAGGTAGGTTTTTCTCCTACGGGAAAAAAACTTCCTTACCTCACGGGCTTAGGCCTGGGCAAATGCGGAGTGCAAAAATGTAATGCAAGGTAAGGACCCGAGAAGTGTTTGACCTGAAAATGGTTACACGTGATGGGTAATGACATTTTTAATACTTTTATTCTACTTTTTTATTTTCAGTATATTTTATCGATGTAATTGGTTTTTGTCGAAGGAAAATAATAAAATTTAACATAGGCAATAACTGCAACTTTAGGAACATTGCTTCTAAGTCGTTCTCCAACTAAGTCGAACTATTGAATCTAAACTTGATGAATATCCGAATCGAAATTTTTTTTTAATTATGTATATATTACTATAAGTCAATATATATAAGTAATAATAATAATAATAATAATAATAATAATAAAAATAAAAAATAAAAAAAATAAGTATAAAGTCAAAAAAAAAATAAACCTTTTAATATACAATAAAATGTATCATTTTTTGTCATTTTTTTATTCTCAGTCGGTCATTAACAGGAGCCAGTTGTTAATGGCCGAATTATGTTAAAAATATTTTATTGAAATAATATGCTTACTACCTTTTAATTTTTATTTCGATGTCAACATGTAACAATTGTTACTTAATCTAATTGGGACTATGGAAAATGGCCGACTTAATATAATAGTCATTATACATTTTCCATTTTAAATGTTCCAAACAAGCACAATCACTTTATTAAGGTTTTTAACAATATTTTTTTTTCTTAAAGCATTCTTAGTGTGTCCGAATTACTCTGTATGCACTGTTTCAGATAGAAAAAAATATATGAAACACTGGCTCGTCGGGTTCGCTACCGCGAACCCTGATTATTTAACATTACTTACTAGTCTCCTTTTTAAGGTACTCGGTGTCTGCTTACTGGAGCGTTGACTTCGAATCGAAACTCCACTACAAATCGAAACTCCACCTACATTGAAGACCTCTTGGACATACCAGTTCAATCCTTGTCTGAGCAGTTGCCACAGATATGAACACAGTTTTCACTATGATGTAAGTTTATGAATTTGATGAAAATGAACATAACTATTGACTTTACTTTGTTTCAGCGAATCTGCTCTGATTAATAAAAGTGACTTAGGATCGTCGTATTACCTAGTGGGAAAAAAATTATAGTCCAGTACTCGCAAGACTTTAGCACTAAAATACGTGACGTTATAATTTCGAAGTGTCCACTCATCAAAGAAAAACGAATTCCCATTCAATTTCCGTACAATTCATGTATAATTCAATAAAATTTTAATACTGTCAATTGTAAAAAAAAATTAATTAAAAAACAATAATTTAATAAAAGTAATTGAAAAATATATATGAAAAATGAAACCATATTTGCAAACTTTTGCAAGAATTGACAAATACATTTAAATTTTTAATCATCAAATTTTCTAAAAATATTTAATTTGTCAATATTTTTCTAAAAATTTCCGAAAAATTGTCTTAATTGTCTCAGCAATATTCAAATTGTAAACATTTTCTGTATGTTTGTCAAATTCTCATATAACTCCCGGTTTGCACACTTCTATGTCAGGGTCCACGGAAAGTAATCTTTTCTTGTGCCAGATAAATTTTTTCGTATTTCAGTTAAATTTTACTTGAAGCAGGTAAAATTTTACTTAAAATAGAAAAACATTTACCTGGTACAAATAAACAAGACCAAAATTTGTTCCGTGACAGTAAATACCTTGAATTCTGATATTTTAATTTTATGCCAGAGTACGCGCTACACTGGTATTTCTTGCACCCTGGCAATTTCCCACTGGGTATATTTCTATTGATTTATATCATAAAATTTACTAGATTATGTTTTCAGGTGCTCTAATATTACGGTCTAGAAGATATGATCACTTGGGCGACCTGCAATGGCGAGCTGAATATCATTCCGATATGTGACAATACAAGGACCGAACAAGGATTCGATGGATTTCACCACGTCGATCTACGTAAGACGGCCGATACAGACGGCCAATACAGACGGCCGGTACAGACGGCCGGTACAGACGGCCGGTACAGACGGCCGATACACACGGTCGATACAAACGACCGATACAAACGGCAGATACAGACGGCCGATTCAGACGATCGACAGATATGGCCGATGTGCAGATTTGCACCAAGGCTCGGATTTGAACAGCATGAGGGGACGGGAGGGTCGCACAAATAAATTATTGGGGTTGGATTTCAATTTTTTGGGGGGAAACACTCGGGGTCTGTTACTTAGTCCCGTGATCAATAAAAAACTCTTGAGATTATTATTAGGATAATCAAGAATAGATAATTTTCATAATTCTGAATTAAAATTATTAAGAAGCATAGCTTATGTCGAAAGTGAAATTATCAACATTACAGATTTTACAATTTACTTAAATATCAAACGAAATAAACCCTTCAAAACCAGAGCGAGACTTGTACCCTTTTTTTACACAATTTGACCGCAAAATAAACATCATTCGTTTTTAATTGTAGAATAATAGTGATTTCTAGTTTTCCAGTTGGAAAAATTGGTGCAATTCACTGTTTTTCCAAAAGACTAGTAACAAAATGTTATTTTATAGTTAAAAGCATTCTCCCATAATATCAGAATCTAGCTCTAGTTAGCATTTAAACAAATATCAACAACATTTTTACAAAGCTTGGGAAATGCTTGGGAAATGACAAAAATTGAAAAGGGGCAAGAATATATTTCTCCTTAAGGTGATGTCGAAGTTCTGCTGCCAAATAGTAGGGGGGTTTATAAATGTTTATAAATGAAAATCTATGGATAATTCTTTAACAAATTACAACAAGCACCATTTTATGATTATGGGAGAATGTATTGGAGATTTTAAAGATAACGTTCGTCGAAAAGTTTCGGTGTAGTTTTGAAACTATGATTTATGCCACTTTGAAAATCAGTTCATATTTCATTTTTCCAAAAATGTATAAACAATAGATTTTTGTGTATAAAAACGTGTAAAATAGTGAACCAATGGTCCTTGATCCATTGATCCAAATTTGTAATTAATTGTTGATTCTGTCATATTTCGAGAAATCTGTACTGTCGATAACAGTTCGTTTTACATCCTCTTAAATCCGATTAGATCATCTAAAATACATAATGGTTTGTATAAAAAGCCCTTTGAATTCACTGTTTATTGGCTTAATACCAGTAAATGATTAAATCCCCAGCAAGAAGAAGCAGATAGTAAAAATATATTTCAAAAAACTTTCAATATTTTTCCAATATATTTTTTTCGTAAACATATATTGCCATATATTGCGTCGATATATTTCCAACATATTTTAACAAATTTTCTACATATTGGAAATGTATTGCAAATATTTTGCCATTTATCATATATCACCGATATATGATATTTCTGATGAATTTCCGATGTGCGTATTTCGTAAACGTTTATTGCCATATATTGTACCAATATATTTTCAGTATATTTCAATTTATTGAAAATATATTAGCAATATATCATGAATATATTTATCCCTTTACTAGAGATCCTCTTCATTTACATTCCTATTTAGATTTATTATTCCAAACGGTTTTTACTCGGGTCTTCATTACATTGCTGGATACATTGTAGGACACACACTCTAAGTTGACCCACTCTATTAAAAAACTTTTTTACGATATCACGAACAAGTTAAAGTAATCATAATGAATTTTGATATGTATTATACTTAGTATGAATTTGAATTCCAAACTTAGGAATCCTATTTTAACCATTCTGTATATAATGCAAAGTTTTAACATTGTTGTACTAGTATTAGTAGTAACAACTTATTAGTAATAACAGCCTTTTTATAAAAAAAACTCCTCAATCTTAATTTAGAATCCATTATGGCACAAACTCATTCAATTAACTCATTATATCTGAAATTGACACTTAATACCTAATAGTTTTGTATTATGACGAAGTGAATAAAAGCACTACAACATTATAATTTTTGTCTCAGAAAAGTTTCAATTTAAAGAAATATTTATGTGGATTTAGCTCAAAACGTCACTTAACTCGTTATAGCAAGAACGGAAAGATTTTCGAATGACGTTTGTTCCCTTCATAAACAATGGGTGAAAGAATAAACGATAAATTAGAGAATTGAACAACAAATTGTAATTTTACGAAGTCCAATTTTAAATAAAGAACTATTTGAATTCAATTTCTTTTCTTCCAATATTGTATCTGTCATTTGTCAGATGTTCATTTGTCAGTTCTAAGTAATAGTGAATGTCATCATTCAACCAATAAATTACATCAAGCTGAAATCGAGAAGAAAAAATATTAAAAAATATGTACGTACTCGTGTTGTGGACCAATGCGAAGCCAATATCCAGCAGCGTATTGAAGGCATCTGAAGTGAAGGAATTTGGCAAAGAAAAGAAAGCAAAATGGGGAAACAAGTATTTTCCAGTGCGCGTGGTGTTGTCGAGCGGTAGATATATCATTTTGAACTTTATATTTGTTACTTTAATCGTCAATGTAGCCCGCTATCTGTTTATTTCATTCCTTCGAATTTCAAAATTACTTTTTGGCTTTAAATGTACCTTTTGTTAATTTAATCTAGTGTGAAAAGTCAGAAATAGTACTTAATATAATATTCTTTATCAATTAAACAATTTTTTTCTTTAAAATTTGGTGCTTTAATGCAAACTTGCTTTGACTGTTTTCTTTTTATACTTAACCTTCGAGTCATATTTTCAACTAATCTACAACATTTTATAAATTAGTAATAGTGTGAATCTGATATATTTGTTTGTATGATATAATGGTCACGTCATCATAATTATTTAGTTATCATAAAGTTTAAATTAAAAAAAAGTTTGATGCGTTTTAACCTTATTTTTTTTCTATTCAGTTTCTTGAAATTATTTATATTAATTTGAACATTACGTAATAGACAACCGAAGTACACTAGAAAAAATGGAAATTGATAAGGAAGGAAACATACTTGGGCCGGACCAAAAAGATCGTTCTCTGTCAGTTCAGCGTCGTAAGGCAAATGAAGACGTAAAAGATGAAAAAGCGAAATATAATTTTCAGTTGGCAAAAGATAATGAGGCTGCCGCCGCAAAAAGAAATCTGTATCAAGATTTTGAGTAAGCTTTTTGCAATATTGTTTCTAGTAATTTTTCAAGTTTTCTATGCCTTCTATTCTTGCACTTGAATGTTGTTTTTTTCATAGTAAAAGGAAACATATAATAGAAATATGTTTCCAATATATTTCCAATATATATAATTTGTAAGCATGTATTTTTATATATGGCATAAATATATTTGTAACATATTAGCAACATATCACCGATATATTGCTGATGTATTTCCATTAAATGTTTCCGAAAAACTGGAATTGAAAATTGAAAATATGTTACAACTATATTCCATATATATTTCGACTGTGTTTTATTTTACTAGGATTCGTACGACTACTCCTAACCTTTTTTTCAAAATAAAAAAGATTTTATCAATATCTTATTTTTTCATTCAAAATTATATTTGAGTTTTGGCTCACTTCATTATTCTTTTGATTTGTCCCATTATTCTCTTGATTGACCCACCTTATTACTCAGACAGCTTTCTAGATGTTTTAAATGACAAAAATTCAGGCATTCAATGCACATTTAATTTTCTGTTTTTTGGGATAAATAGTTTCATTCACGAGAAAAAATAATTCTGATCAATTTTTGATCATAAAGGGATTTCATCGCTCTGATCATTTTTTTTATCAAGATTTTGAGACTTCTGGGATCATTTTATAATCACCATATAATCATAAAATGATCATTCGGTGATCAACAAATTTTTTTGATAATGATAAATATATCATATGATCATAAAATGATCATTTTATGATCACCAAATGATCGTAAAATGATCCCAAAAGTCTCAAAATGTTGATCACAAAATGATCAGAGCGATGAAATTCCTTTATGACAAAAAAATGATCAGTATTTTTTGTTCTCGGGTTTGTCACAGAACATTGGCCACTCGCTTTGCTCGTGAGCAATCAGACCAATCAGTCATATACTATTTTTAATAAATGACAAAGCCTTGTTTTCTGACTACACTGTTAATAGTAGCTTACAGATGAACAGTAGCTTTTCAGTTAACAATTTGGTTATGACTGTAGGGAAGCTGATGAAAGCAGTGATAAGGTCACAAAATCGGATCAGAACACGGAGGATGAAAAGTAATGCAATTTTATTAATAATGACATAGTACAACGAACTGCTATCCATGATGTCCATTGCCCACAAATGTTTGTTTTGTTTTTTAACAAATTAAAAAACAAATTAAAATATTTGTAGATGGCTTTTGACCTTAAGGAGAGGTTCTGGTCGACTTGTCTGAAACATAAGTTAACTTGGACGATTTCGTATGGGGGAAATGTATGTTAATGTAAAGTATTTGGGGTTTATATATGTAAAGCGGCGCACGTTTGTGTCCAGCCGAATTTGATGGCTGATAATTTTGAAAATAATGGCAACAACGAGATATCCCTTTACTTATTTATTTTGCACTGTATAGCGGTTCTAAATGGGGAAATGTAAATTAATTTAATTTATTTCTCGATTAGAACCTCTCTTTATAATATTACATACCTATGATTTTCGTTCAAAGAGTTTTTTTGGTACTTTGCAAATGAATTTGAACATTTTTCGACAATGAAGAAATTCGATCTTGAGAATCATCTAGAACTTTTACCAGTACAGAATTTTTTCTTTCTTATATCTTTAAATATAAAGATAAAAGAAACCGTATTTTTAGTAAAAAGAATTACTCGAGAAAAAAAATCTTATCAGTTTTTTATCAGAAAATAATCAAGTGGGCGTTGATTATTTTCTCATCGTTTCATGATGAGGAAATTGAGACTTTCTAATTACATTTAGTCTCTGAACGACGGTAATGTGATTATAATCAATATTTCATCACGATTGGATAACATTCTGATCGAGTTTTGATTGTAATATGATCTTCTCAAATCGACTGTATCGATCGGCTGATGTGTTTCCGATCACAAGATGGACAATAAGTGATACTAATTGGATCACTTATGGATCGATTATATATATGAATATGATCAAATGGAATCGATTGCACTGATAGGCAACGATCGGTGCCCATCGGTGCAGTGTTTATGACCGATTGTCATAAACACTGCACCGATGGCCTTGAAGTTCAAGGATCCTTGAAGTTCAAGGATGTAACTTAATTAATAAAGCATAAATATTCGAATATTTTATGTAATAAAATCAACTTATCACAATTACCCCAGAGTGTCACAATTACCCCAGGTGCCCCTATGTTAAATAATTTTTTGATTGTCCGAAAAAGTTTTGTTCAAACTGGTGTTTATAAAAATTTTGTTTTAGCGGCCGGACGTTTGGCAACAAACTGCATTTAATCACTAACTGCATTTAATCTCCAACTTGAACTAAGTACCTAATATTCTGAGATTAGATTTTTTCCTGAAAAAATCTAATCCCTCGACTAAACTCAGTTGTCCAAGTGACAAAACGAACTAATTTTGTAACTCAACTCGTATTATCATTTTAGACAAAATTTCAATTTTTTTGTTTGACAATTTTTTTTATTTTTTATTTGATTTTTTTACTTTTCCTTGAAAATTTTTCTTTTTAATTCTTCACAATATTGTTTACTCTCATGATTATCGTTTACTTCACTTCCGTTTCATTTACTGCAAAGTAAAAAATTTTCAAATAAACGGTCAAAAATGTAAATATTTATGTTTTTTGGTTTTAATTTTATGCTATTTCTCAGGGCGTAGGATTCTCTTTTTTTTTTAAATATATCAAATGAAT
>JABFQJ010000114.1:0-10720 GCA_022816905.1 Trimorus sp. ZL-2020 | reverse complement strand
TTTTTTGGTTAAAAATATTTTATAATTAGATGAAATATCACCTAAAAATTTATTTTTTGACTATAATATAACATTTATAATATTAATTTAATTAAAAATTAATCAAAAAAGATTTTAAACAGGTTCTTAGATAATATTTTTAAATCAATTATGCAAGAAGTCTAATGACTAATAAAGAAAATAAAATTAAAAAAGATATAAAATAATTTAATGAAATTATTGAAAAATGTAATAAAGATATGTTAGAATTAAAAAAACAAAAATATGGAAAATTGAAAAATGTTTTTTTGAAAATTATTTCGATAGTTTCAGCATTTATATTTACGAGCAAATTTTATTTCTGAAGGAAAAAGGGAAATGTATTACTGAAACATTTTGCTTAACACAACATAATGTCAGTGTGAAGAAATATTTGTTCTTTTAGTAAAATAAAACATTTGCGTTTTGCTAGTGTAATGAACCGGTCGTAATACACTTATGTAATCAATTTTCGATAAGTGTAATGACACGAATGTTTGTTTCATTAGTGCAAGGAAATACTGAAAATACACTTATACATTCGCTAAATGTAATGAATCATTTATACGTTTCATTAGTGTATTCAATAAGTGTAGAAAAGACACTTATGCCTCTTTTCCTCGACACCTAATTTTTTGCGGAATACACTATCACTCAAATACTGTTGTCACTCTTTTAAGGAAGCATTACTGAATTTTGTTACGCACTTGAAAAAAATGCCCAAAAATTGGAATGTGATAAGTATTCAGATTTATTCACAATTGTTTATACACTCTTTTGTTTTTCTCAACACATTCGTATTTTTTCAGCTAACGTCATCTTTCTAAGCAAAAAACGCAGAAAAAAAACTGCTAATGTCTTCCTTGTTTTCGAAAAACAAGTACCAACAGAATCGCCAAAGTACGGAAAAATGAGTAACAACAGCCAATAAACGAGCAATAAACTCATGCTAATCATATTTGCGATGGCACTGGCAGGTTGATTGTTCGAATTACTTGCTGTGCGGTGTACTGGCGGTCGACGCTAATGCCTGGATCGCGGTATTGACACGGCGCCTCCGCTTCTTTTGACGGCGCGCCCGTATCAGCAATTCCCGCGCCGCAGTTGGTCGCGCCTCGCGTCACGTCATCCTGATCCCCGGAATCTCTCCGATAATCGCAAGACAATCCGCTGTTAACGTTATTTTAATTCATTCACGGCTTTTATTCCGTGGTTTTCCGTTAAGGAAAACCTTGATTTTTGAGTATTCTATTTTTTTTTTTTATTATAAAGAAGGAAAACAATATTTTTCATAATAGGGTGGAAAAACCACAATTTTTCTCACTGTTTCGAAAAAGAAAAACAAAATTATACAGAAGCAAAACAATATTTTCAACACTAGGGTGGAAAAACATAATTTTTCTCACTACTTTGAAAACAAAAATATAGAGAAGAAAAACAACATATTCAACACAAGGGTGAAAAAACATAATTTTTAACACTGCACTGACAAAAAAAATAAAAAAGAAGAAAAAAAAAAAAAAAAAAAAGAAAAAAAAAAAAAAAAAACAAAAAAAAAACAATAAAAAAAAGCAATAAGCAACAAATAAAAAAAAGCAAAAAAAAAGGACCTAATCGAATATATGTGACATTTGCAGATACTGAAGAAGCAATTCAGCATCGAATAGACAATGGTCCCCGTTTTCACTATCCCAGCACACGATTATTGAAAAGCGCTTCAAAGGATATCGACCCCGTAGACACAGATCATGAGGATGAATCACATGGTTCTGATGGAAGTAATGATGATGCTGCGAAAGAAAAGGTGAACAAATATGTTTTATTTCTTAAACCATATTTATCTCTTCAACGGTTTGACTTTGAGCATTTTCAATATTACTGCTCAATTTTTGTAATTGATTGAATTATTTGAAATACCCTTTAAACAATAAAGCGTACAAATAATATGTTTTATGTACATTTTATTTATATTTTAAATAAATTTTAAATTAAATGTTGAATTATGTTTTTAAAAGAGTTATTATTCAATTTAACTTTTTTATATATTTTTTATCTATATTTATTTTAATTAACAATATTATTTTATTATATTTATATTTATTAAGTTAATTATGTAAAAATTCAATGAAATATAAAAATAAAAATTCTAACAAAAATTAAATATATTATAAAAGTTGATTGCCGAAAAAACATTTAAAAAATCTCCCATGTATTATATAACACTATTTGCTATCAATATGTATCAATATGTAACTTTTGCAATTAATTACATACGTATCAATTTTTTTATTAATTAAAATTAATTATAAATATAAAAAAATTAAATATATAAATATTAATTACAGGAAACAGAAGAAACCATGCAAGAAATAAAGAGAAAAAGGTGTCGGAAACAACTTTTTCACTCCAATAAGAAATTAGTGAGTTTTAATCAAAATAATACATTTAATGAACTATGATGAATCATTTAAAGTGTTCATGAGGGAGGGGAGGGAAAACGGAGGGTTGCAAAGTTTGCAGGGGCTGGAGAATGTTTATGATGGGGTTCATTAAATAGGCAGAATCTTCAGATGATTTGCTAAACTCATTTGATACTGTTCACCGATATCATCTTCAGAAATATTTACACAATTTATAGTTTATTATATCTATCTAGATAAGATTTATCAAGAAATATTTTTTATTAGTAGTGGAGCTGGACTTGCTATTATTTATGACATAAATGAAATCGTCTTAGATCAATTTTAAAATTTAAACTCATGCATAAAAGATTGGCTTAGCCATTTATTACAAAACATTACTTGTATGTTAAGCAACTCTTGCATATTACCCAGTGTAATGTATACAAAATAATGACTGTAATATTGTCAAAAAAATTTTTTTTCACAGTGTGGAGAAGTGTCTCAACAGCAGACAAATTTGCACGGCACAAATAAATTCGTCTCCTGCACAACTAGTACGTCAGAGCAGACTGAAATAGATGAGCAGATAAATGAACGTCAGAGTGTTGACTTTGAACATCATTTAGAAAATAATGAACCGGGACTTGGTTCAATTATTGTTCAACTGCAAGAAAGAAACACTTCCGCAACCAAAGAACAAAATATACAACGTGGAACACATACCATGATTAATGACCAGGTGAGTTGATTATTTTTAAAAAATATAACACATTAAAAAAAATCTACCATTTAAAAATTGTCAGTAGTGTGCAATATATTGCATAGTTGCGTAGAATGTTTTTCATTGAATTATGTTATATTATTATATAACATAATTAATAAAAATTATAATATAATAATTAATAATTAAATTAATTTATTCAAATAATATAATCTAAACTTATTATATAAAAATAATATAATCGAATATATTATAAACCAATAAAAAAAATTAATAATTAAAATATAATTAATCATTTCCTTAATCTACCCATTTTGTTTAAATACGAAATAAGTGAATTTTTGAGAAATTTGACTTTCACATCATGTTTGTAATTTACTTTAACTACAAAATGACGATGAATCTTCTGACAAAATTTAAAGCCAATCAGGGCAGTGGTTCCAGAGTTAGGCTGGATTTTAGATTACAAGAATTCGCTATCCGGTAAATACTCTAGGTTGAAAGAGAAATTTTGAAAAGTTTTACTTTCACAAGATGTTTTCAAGTTTTTTACAAAAATGAATTACAAAAATTCATTTTTGAATAAATACTCCAGGTTGGAAGTGAAATTTTGAGAAATTCTACTTTCACGTCATGTTTGTAATTTACTTTAAGTAAAAAAAGACGCTGAATCCAATGCACAAAGTTTTAAGCCAATCAGAGCATTGGTTTCAAAGATATGCTGGATTTTAGATTACAAAAATTCATTTTTGATTACATACTCCAGGTTGGAAGTGAAATTTTGAGAAATTTTTATTTTCACTTGATTTTACATTGTGCGATTTTACCGTGCTAAACTGCTACTTTTGCATTAATTAATCATTGTTTTTAACATTAAGCATGTTTTTTTAACAGCAATCCTTCCTTTTTTTCATTGAAATTTCATTGAAAACTTTGCATTATGAATCGTTTTGACTTTTAAACCCAGTTTTTAATATCACCAACAATTACGCTCATGAATTTTTCTAAGAACTCAGGCCTCGCAAAATTGGTGTTTCAAAATTAATTGATTTTAGCAAACTTTTACAGAGTGGGGCTGGATCTCTGCGGCAGAACAACTCACCCAGGACTTACGAACAAGTTTCCGACACAGAGAGGTCTACACAGGGCATAACCCCACCATTAAGCCCATATATGCACAGCGACTCTGAAGAGGATCAAGAAAATGTTGAATCAGAAATACATTCAACGAACAATGACAACGTAATTTTTGCATTTTTCAAAATATTACTGCTTTCTGATACTACCGATAAATGTGTAATTCATCCTGTCGAGTTATGATAACATCATTCTAGTCTTTTCATAAAATACGTCATCCTAACATCAGTAAATAATTAATTCGTAAAAATTGGTACATCAAAAAGGATTTGTTATCTGAACAAATATTTGCAGAATGCACTTGGACCTATGCAGCAGAACAACTTGCCCAGGGCTTATGTACGGCTTTCCCGCATAGAGAGGCCTACACGGGGAAGATCTGCACAATTAAGGCCAAATATGCAGAGAAACGACGGTGAACAGGATCAAGAAGTACGGCTTTCCCGCACAGAGAGACCTACACGGGGAAGATCTGCACAATTAAGACAAAATACGCAGAGAAACGACAGTGAACAGGATCAAGAAAATGTCGAGCCAGAAATATATTCGACTATCAATGACAAGGTAATTTTTATATGTAATACAAAACATTAATTTCAATTAAATTATTTCTGGGTTATGATTATATCATTCCAGTCTTTCCATATATTACGCTATCCCATCGTTCGCAATGCCACGTAAAGTGCTCACCGCAGCCAACCCGCGTGAAAAATTAAAATCTGGCTACAGTCTGGTATATTATGGCATTAGTCTGGCGACAGGCTGGATCATGAGCGCGGGCCAGATTGTTGCCATACTGATGCCTTACTGTTGCCTTACTGTTGCCATATTGTTGTTAAAATGTAAGTCTGGCGACAGTCTGGCAACAGTCTGGCACAGTATGGCATTAGTATGGCAACAGACTGGCCTGCGCTTATGATCCAGACTTCATTCCAGACTGGGATATGAATACGTATTATCATTAGGATTATATTTTCAACTAATTTTCGACTTTCTATCCAGTGAACCAAGTATTGAGTTCACTGAATGTGAGTAATAATGGGGCAAACATTGGATTATATTGCCCAATGATTGAGCAATAATGGACAATCAGAATAACTTGGGCAATTGTTGTTCAATTTTTGTGTCGTTCACTGGGTAAAGTACCAAAAACATAAATATCAAAAAAATAATAATCTAAACATTACTGTCGTGATAGTCCCACCCCAAGTTTTTTATGAAGTATTTGAGTACGTGATACATGACCTACTGTTAATCATCATTACACCCTACTGAAAAGCAATACATTAATAAAATGATGTATTAGGTGTTCTTAGGGAATGGCGTATATGTTGACAAAGACGCATGGGACATTGCAAAGACTGAACAGAAAAATTCATTGTTCGTAAAAAACCTTCTGTCAGCAATTTGGGGAACAAAAAAAATTTTAGTCAGGTGCAAGGAAGTAGACAAAGTGAAGCACAAGCATATTCCAGGAATAAGGCAACATGTACAACAGTGGTCCCCTGAGAAGATGGCTGTTTTAAAAAGTAAATATATTTTATTTTACACTCTTAAAAATTGTATTTTTAACAGAAGAATACCATCCTTTTGGCAATATCTATTTATCTCTAAATGATTCCTCTTGTCACAAGAAGATTCTGGTTACGTCAGTCTGAATCTATTTCATACAATCCGATTCCTCTTGGCGAAATATTAAAATGAATTTCCACTTGTGATAATCAGATTCAGATTGTTACACTCCGATATTTTTAAGAGTGTATATATAACTACATTATTGCAGTACAATCTAACAAATCACTTCATGTATAAATGTTATTTTTTTTTAGAATGCTACACCGATCGGTTGACCGAAAAAGGTTACATTGGAAGGCGTAAAAAGAACGCCCTAGCTCAAATGTACACCTATGTGAAGGAAAAGCGGGAATTTTTACTCAAGAAGCAGCTAGAGAATCCGATTGAATATGATTCTCCATCAGATGAGTGAATTAGCAATTTATTTATGCTAAATATTTAATCAATATTGCAATTGTTATTTGTAAACGACATTCAATTCGAACACTTGTTTCATTTTTTATGTTGAAAAGACATTTAATTCAAGTCGATCTTGCGCAGAAATCTCACGATAAATCGTTTACCTTAGCGAAAAGAAATTTCTGCAAAAACTCTGCAAAAATCTATAAAACTTTACAAAGATTTGAAAAATCCCTGAAAAAGTGTTGCAATTGGTACTTTTGCTGGGAAAATGTGAAAATATATATCGCAGAATTTAGAAGATTTTCGCAAATTGAAAACCCTTACAGAACGGTTTGTAAACAAAATTACAAAAGCTCTGGGAAATCCTGCGAAACTAGTTTGTAGGTATTCGCAGATTAGCTTTCTGAAACGCCCAATGATGATTAGTGAAAAAGTTCGAAAAATACTTTACAAAGTGCAAGTCTGCGAAATTCTGTAACATACATTTCCAGACTTTCCAAATAATCTTTTATCTTTCTCCACCTTCATCTTTCTTTCCATCTTCGTCCTTCTTCTTCCTTCTTCTCTTTCTCCTCCTCCTCTTCATCTTTCTCCTCCATCTTCAACTTTCACCAAACAATCAAACCAACCAATCAACCAAACACATAAAAAAAGTCAAACTTTTGTACAACATTCACAAACCACTCAGTTTGAGTTCTACATTTGCGGAATTCGCAAAAATTCTGCAATATATATTTGTAGAATTTCCCGGAAAAAGTCCCAATTTCAGTACCTTTTCCGAGCTTTTTCTGAGCTTTTTAGACCTTTAAAGAGTTTTGCCGATGTTAACAAAGTTTTTGCAGACTTCTGCAGGATTTGTTTGTCCACTAGGGAATTTAAGAATTGCAAAAAATGTTTTCGTTTTGTCTGTAATGTGAGTAGTTTAATGTGATATGTGAAAAAGTCTTTTAATTTAAGTCGATCTTGCGGACAATACCGGTGACGGGTCGTTATTTTGCAAACAGCTGAAAATGCTTTCGTTTTTCTAAAATGTGAATACTTGATTAATGTGATATGCGAAAAATAGTGTACTTTAAGTCGATCCGTAATGTGAGTAGTCATTCAATGTGATGTGTACGAGTCATTTAATTTAAGTCGATCTTACGGACGAAATATGGCGAAGGATCGTCGTTTGCGAACAGCAAAAAAATATTTTCCGTTTTTCAAAATGTGATCACATGTGAAAATATCTAGAATTTGATAATAAAAAGATTATATATTACTTGTGATAACAATTCTTTTTTATTGTCCTTGTTCAATCTTCAGATCTAGAAATCTGCACTTTCTACAATTTCTTCCGTTACATTGATTGTTCAAAACATGTGTATGTATATATATATATATATATGTCAACAACTTTTTATTGCAAAAATGTTTACGTGCTTGACAATGTAAATTTATACTTAATTTTCTATATAATTTTCTACGAGGCTTTCTACGTGGTTTTCTACGTGATTTTTTGCGTGGTTTTCTACGTGATTTTTTACGTGGTTTTCTACGTAGTTTACTATGTAATTCATCATGCCAAATCTCTACGTGGTTTTCTACGTGGTTTACCACGTGATTTACAACGTGGTTTTCCACGTGTTAAATCACGTAATAAACCACGTGGTTTTTTTTGGTAGGGATTGATTCAACCTCGATTCAACATTGATGATCGACATCGATTCGACGTCGATGGTCAATGTTGATTCGATGTCGATTCAAGGTCGATGCAAGCTTAATTCGACGTCGATGGTCGACATCGATTCGACGTTGATTTAAGGTTGATACAAGTTTGATTCGACGTCGATGGTCGACATCGATTCGACGTCGATGGTCGACGTCGTTTCGATGTCGATTCAAGGTGGATACGAGCTTGATTCGACATCGATGGTCGACATTAATTCAATGTTCGTGTTCTGTTAGGGAGGTTTCGCGTTTCAAAAATTTGAAATACGTAGTAACATATGGACGCCAAGAACGTGCCGTCTGGCAGACGAAAGTTCATGCTCGTCATGTAGCACGGTTGGCCACTGAACGCAGCCACGTTTAGTAAACGATAAAAGAGCTTGGCAGTGGCTAGCCGCACATCCGTGTACGTGTACACGGGAACTATTCCCGTGTACACGGGAATTCTTCACACTTATTGGGTTCTGAAATTCTCTGAAAACCTCTGAAAAAGTCTGACAATATCTGAAACTGTCTGAAATGGCTTTCCTCTAAGTCTTCCAAGCAATTTGGACTTATTCTGAAAAAATCTGACGTTCTCTGAAAATGTATGATATTCTTTGACAATGTCTCACATTTGCTGAAAAATTCTGAACCCGTTTCCCTCTAGGCTATTGTAATGGTCTGAAATAGTCCGAAAAAGTATGACATAATCTGATGATGTCTGAAGAAGTTTCCTGATAGTCCCTTCCAATTAATTTAACATTCTTTGCACATTTCTGAGAGCTCAAACTTTGCTTATGATCACCCCAAATTTATGGCATAGTTTGAGCTTCGTAACTCTTATCGCAAAAAAGATATGTGCCAAAAGAGTTTCAGAATTGTATCGGTGTAGGCCTCAAAATTCGAAAATGGTTCTAGATGGATCTGCGCCGAGTTTCAACTCAGTTCTAATGTGTTTGATTACATTAGAACATTATTTAAATTACTGTCTCAATTATGTCCTTTATGCACTAATTGCACAATTATGAGATTGCATTTATTCAATAACAAAATCGGAAGATCAGCCTATTCCCGTGTACACGGGTGATATTCCCGTGTACACGGGAGATATTCCCGTGCACACGGGTGATATGCGGGATGATGACCACGTACCGAAAAGGCAACGCGCCGAACTGTATGTACCACCGAATAGACCTCCCACCGAACGGCCCTCAACCCGAAAGGAATTCGCGCCGAATGATCCCGCACCCGAAAGGACTTCGTGGTACGTGGTCACCATCCCTGATATGCTGGCCCTTCCGTGTGAAGAATTCCCATGTACAGGGGAATAGTCCCTGTGTACACGTACACAGATGTGCGGCTAGCCACTGCCAAGAGCTTACATTGCCCGCGGAATTCAAACGAACTTGGGCATTTCAATTACTGTTTTACGATCAAAATAAATTATGTCAGGCAGACAAAACGATAAAATGAAGTGAACTTTATTATTTGTAATAATTTTAAGAACTTGATCAATAAGCACAATTCTTTTAGAAGCGAATCTGATACTTGTATAATATAATAAAATGAAGTTTAAGTCAAAATTTAAACAAACAAATATTAATACTTTTCAGACTCCGCTCAATATGTGTAAACCACTTCTTCACACTCTAGAGAGTAATGTAAAGTAAGGTACAAGTCAGTTCCAGTCGCGGAGCATACCCAAATGTTACGCCATAAAGGCGCTCCACGGGGGTTCCCAGTTGAAAAAATCAATAAAGCTACCTATACTTGTCGAACCCCGCTAAATCTTTGTAAACTACTTCTTTACACTCTAGAGAGTAATGTAAAGTAATTTACAAATCATTTCCGGTCGCGGAGCCGACGTACTGTCGCGTCATAAGATCGCTCCACGGGGGTTCCCGGTTGAAAAAATCAATAAAGCTACCTATACTCGTCGAACCCCGCCAAATACTTGTAAATTACTTATTTACACTCTAGACAGTAATGTAAAGTAAGTTAAAAGTCATTTCCGGTTTATTTTTCTCCCTAGGGAGCAAATTAGGTACTTCATCATTCATGTCACATTTGAATGATCAATACATTATCATTCATCATTCATTTCAATTTTCAATGATAAATTAATTGTCAATCATCATTTAGATTGACTTAGAATTATATATTTTTATTCATCATTCATTGTAACTTTGATAATGTTTTTTTCTGTATTCAGTAGTCATTATTTTTCATAATGCACATCCATTTTATTTAATTTTATTCAAAAGACACAACTCTCGGACTCACTCTCACTCGTTAATGCGAATAAACACTTCCATATATTTTTAATACTAGGAATGCAGTGTGTAATTATGAATGGGAATCATTTCTTTTAATTTTTTATGATTTATCTTTACCTTTGACTTCTTGTTTTTAGCTTTCTGGGTTACTGTCGATTTCGGTTTCTGTTTTTTTTTCGTCTGTGCCATTATTATCGAGCTACGTCTACGCATTAGCTTGTTCGATGGAATTCGAATTCTAGTATTACGATTTTTCAAGCTCGATTGTCTTCTTCTGATTCTGTAATAAAACGGAATAAATATTAATAAACAGTTCCATGATTTCACACACATTAAACCTGTCAAAATATTAATATTAAGTATTTATTAATTAAGGTGATACTTCACTCAAATGTTACAAGATCTAGTGTGTTTTCGAATTATGTTCTTAATACATTAAAAATGTTCTTCCAATGAAATCAGTACATTCTCTGACTCTGGGAGAATATTATTGTCAA
>JABFQJ010000113.1:0-10761 GCA_022816905.1 Trimorus sp. ZL-2020 | reverse complement strand
TTTTCATCAAAACAATTCTTTATCGGTTTGATAATGGAAAATAAAGCCATTAGCTAACTCACTGGCTCGTTACTTTTTACCTTTTTAAGGTAATTTTTTTTAAGATTTACTTAATCTAAAGTATATGGTAGTTATAAGTTTAAAACATTGAACAGTTTTGGGTTTTCAATTTGCAGTAAGAGCTTTGGGGATTTATAATGTACTTTGGCTCGATATATGATTTCAGATCTTTCATTTGAGAGATTATACCCGAGATATACATTTTGCAGTTCTTGTAAACTTGAAGTTTGTTTATTGATACAAATTGAAAAATATCATAATTTTATGAAATAAATTTGCAGGAGAGGTTTTGGTGATTTAGAATACATTTTTGTTTAGTTTATGACTTTTCATCTTTCATTTTAAATAAAAAAATAAATCTCTTTATGATTTTTGTTTATATTTGAAAAAATTTATTTAACGTCGCATTAATCTTTCGGTCATGAGCGACTGTGAAGCATTTTTAGTTATAAATTTAAAAGTTGTATAATTTTTGGTTTCACATTTACAACAGGGATCGGATAATCCTTAATCCTGAATAGTCCCAACACCACGGGATTGAAAATATTCCCTAATCAAGCTTAGGGATTAATGGATTAATGAAAAATTAATCCATAATCCGGAAATATTTTAATCCCTTAGTGGAATATTTGGATTAATTATGGGATTGGATGATTATTGTCCGACATGTATATGTTGATGTATTTCAGATATTTTGATATTTTGTTTTTAATATAATAAATAAATAAAATTTGTTGTGTCGCCGTTAATTTTAAAATAAACTTTTACCGATTCATTTTTTTCAATATAAATAGATATGCATTTTTCGAATTTCTGGGCCAAGACATATTTTCAATTGTATTATCGTTTATGTGAAACCATTTATTAGATTCTCCTCTTACAATGCATGTATAATGACCACTTTCAATGTCATGGCCGTGATGAAAAATTGTGCTAATAACCCTGAAATTGTTTGCGTTTATTTGAAATGTTGCACTTGGTACTGATTTGATTTTAAGATTTTCGATTTTAGTAATTACATTATTATTATTTTGAAATAATTTTAATACTAATATCAAAATATCATTAGTTTGAGTGACTTCAATTTTCTCACGAAAAACACCGTTTGTACAATTAGTACATGAAGTATCCCAATTTTGCCAGCTACCAATATTATGATTAATAATATGTTGAAGGTCAAATGTTTGTTGCCTATTGATCGGTAGATCAAGATACAAAACATTGCTAATGTCACTATTATCCACAATGGTATAATTACATTTTCCACATATTCTTTTTACACTTATACTACGTTGTAAAACGTCATTTATATTAGGAATTTGACTCCAAAGATCTGTAAGGAATTCTGAAACGTCTTGTTGTCTTCTTTGTGCATACATTCTACCAACAAAATTTCGTACACTCATTACATCAACACTTTTGTTTGAAACGTATTGATCAATTATTTTTGGTAACAAATGATCAGATTCTAAACTGTTTAAGGCTCCTCTTATCAAATCACAGTGTAGTACACACTGCAATGCCGAATTTGCGTAACATGATACATTGTCGGGATTAGGTAATCCTCGTAAATTCCAAGTGCTAGTATTCTCAAACTTTTTATTAGATGGTTTATCCGTCGTTTGACATTGTAAATATTTGTTGGGAAATGTCCATTGGACATCAACTACTTTTTTAACATAGTTTTTATTATTAGCATTTTTAAATTCACTTAAATCAGGCCTGAATTTTTTACGCAGTCGATTATATTCTACTATAGCTAATTTATTTGCTTTCACTGAATATGGATCAAAGTTAATTAAATGTAAACCATTTAATGATGTTACTCTGGAAAGTGCAACGTAAGTTTGTCCACAGCTAAAAATAGAATTTCCAACTTCTGCAACGACATTATCCAAACTCAATCCCTGACTTTTATGAATTGTTATACCATAACTTAAAACAATTGGAAATTGCTCCCTAATGATAAATGCTTTATTCATAATTTCAAATTTCACCTTACAACGTTCTATATCATGTTGTACTCCATCACTTAACTCAATTTTTATACTGTCAATATTATTTGTATTTCCTACACTCCGACTAACAGATTTAATGGTTGCGATTGTTCCATTAACAAGACCTAAGGTAATATCAATATTTCTCCTAATCATAATTTTTTATCCTATTTTAACTGTCACAATCCTTGGAAGACCAGCAGTTCTGGACGCATCCTCTTCATATTTGTGTACTAATTTCAATGCTTTTTTTTCAAAAACTGCGGGCAATCTGCTATATCAGAGGCAATCAATTTTATTTCTTCAGACTTAATACGATCCAACATAGAATTATTAAGTGAATCGCATTGCGCGCAAGTTGGAAGTAAGCAAACTGTATTTTTGGGCAAAGTATCAATATAAGTGCACAAGGATTCTAATCGTTCTTGGTAATCTGTTCCTATTAATTTTACTTGCCGTGTTTGTAAAGTTTTGACATCATTTTTAGTTAAGAAGCCTAGGTGAATGTTTGATAACAAATTGCAATAAACTGAATCATTTTTCTGTCGCATGTTAATAGTAAGTTCATCATAAGCAAATAAAGACCAGAGGTCAATAGTACCAGCAGCTCCTACGTATTTCTGAATTTTTGATTTTGAACAACATTGAAATGGTGGACTCTCATTAACTGGCGGTAGTTGTAACAAATCTCCGAATAAAAGTACATGTTTTTTTCCAAACCAACCGTTTTCTTCATCTTCTGAATTAAATATTTCAACTAATCTTAAATGTATGTACATTAAAACAACATCTGAGATCATAGAAACTTCATCAATGATGATCAATGATACATTTTTCAACTGATCTCTGATAATTTTTAAAGCACCGGTAGATAAAGATGAATACTTAGCTGTTTTGCCCTGTTCAACTGGAAGTTGAAATAGTCTGTGTATTGTTAAACCATCTATGTTGAACGCAGCTATACCAGTTGGAGCAGAAATAGCAGTGTCTTTGTTCAACATTTGTTTGATCCAACATTTAATTGTTTTAATTAGAAAACTTTTACCTGTACCTCCTTCTCCACTAACGTACAAACGCAATATATCATTATCATTGCTGGAAGATAAAGTATCTGTTATTTTTTCAAACACTCGTTTTTGGTCCAAATTAAGCTTTAAAATCATTTCGTCTAAATTTTCACTGTCACATTTATGAATTGTATCTGCAAAATCTTTCATCGCATTATCAATTTCCATGGGAACACAATCATCAGGGTGACTAGAAGTGTCACAATTGTCATTTTTATTTTCTGTACCATCTTCCATATGCTTATCAATGTTTTGTTTCATGTCATCTAAGTTTTCTCGAATATTTCGAAGCGTTTCATGATATTCTACTGCTGTTTTTAGATCTGACTGTACAGACATAAATGCATCGGTATAATTTTGAAAATCGCCTAAAAATTCACTAGTATCTCTCCACGGTTTGAATAATAATAACAAGGCAAAATAATATCTTTCAGGTTCTAAATTATGATTATATTGGTAATGATTTATCAAATACGGACGCTTCCGTTTTTTTAAATATAAGTTTGATTCTATTTCATAAAATTCTGTTGAAGTACATGGCTTAACGCGCGAGATATCATACCAACTAGCAAAATCGTACAAATTACATGAATCTAAGGCTGATGGTCTACTTGGATAATAAGTATCAATCAATGATGGATAATATATATCCTCGGAATCCTTCTCTAATGACTCAATTTCTGAACGTGGTTTTAATCTTCTGTTTCTAATGATATTTACATCTAACCATCTAATAGTAGTTCTAGAATCTGTACCATACAAAGGTATTCCAATAAGTGTATCAGCTGCTTCAAGAGCACCACATTCTCTATGATTTAACATTCGCATTCCTACATTCCATAACGCAGAGCATAATGATTTTGTTGAATTAATTACATCTAATGTTAAATCGTCGTAACTTTTTTCTGCTTTTGTAACATATTTATTAATATAATTTACAAGGAAATAAGACTTTTCCCCAATAAATTGAATATCCATATTACCTGTCCAAGCTGTAAGAATTATTGGATTATAATCATTAATAAATTCTTCTCCAGCCTTCCTGGGTAAATCATACAAACGAGATTTGGATTGCAATTTTTGTCTGCATGCTACTGAATAAGCAACATCTCTCAATATCATTTTATCAGTAATTGGTCGAGGAAAGCCAAATCTACATGCCCGGCGTACTCCCTTTGAAGTTTTTTTAGCACGTAAACAATAGTCATTATGGTGGTGTCGTTGAAATTTATCAACATTATGATACAATTTTGGAGAAATATTTTTTGGAGGTATTTTACAGGTTACATATTTTTGTATAAATGCTACAATTTCATCTTCTGTAGAAAGCCCAATTACGGGAGCATTTTTAATCCAAATAAGCAAATGAAAATGCTGTGTTCCTCTAGTTTGATATTCCCTACGGTAAAAGTAATGTTCTATTTCACCGATTGGATTATCGGCAGAGCAAAGGAAATCAAGCATACCACGAAAGACGTTATCAATAAACCTTGATGTCGACACTGGATCAAATGCAATAAGTTCATTTAGAGACATATTTTTAGTTTTAGGATCATTATTCACTGAGCGTAGATAGTGAAACAAGTCTTGCCACTCAAATTCACTTGGACTAAGAGTAAGAAACCATGTAGGAGGTCCGTAATAACGAAGCATACATAATAAATCACATTTCGGTTTTTTCCAAAATTGTTCAGTGTTTCTCAGTCTTGCAAATATAGTACTCAAATTGGATTCGAGTTCTAAATTCGATAATTTTGCTAAGTAAGATGCGGCAGTATACCTTTCACGAGGATTTGTGACATTTAATTTTGAAAAAATTCCTCCATTTAATTGCCGCCTGTTACTGTCATTTAATAAATAAAATAAATACTGTATGTTAGTTCGAAATTGAGAATGTTTAGATAATAATACGCGTTTAATGAAGTTGAAATCTGTAATGCGCGTTTCTCGATCATCCCATTGTCCGTTCCTACCGTACGGGTACAAATCAGGAAAACATTTTAAGTCCAAATCTTTTACCCGATTATCCAAAGGAACCTCATGAATTTTAACCATTTGATATAATGCGGTATCAGATATGTTTTTTTTCTTTTCATACATCGGATAAATCGAATATTGTTCATAGTACGAGTCAGATTGCGACATTAATGTCAAAATAGCATCATGCTTTTTAGTATCAAAGGTTTTAACATTTTCATGTACATCAATCATGTTCGTAGAATCTGCTTTGTAATCAACTTCATTTTGCGCATTGATAATTTTGTTTATCTCATCTTCTTGCATGTCTTCTTCACATTTAACGTCAGAAAATTCTTTCAGAACCTGGTGTTCATTTTCTTCTTGATATTCAACGTCAGGAAAATCTATTTCAAGTAAATCCTCTTTTTTATTAGGCAATTGTATTTCAGAATATAATTTGTTGTTATCTTTCAACCATAACAAAGCATCATAAACTTTTGTAACGTCAACCAAATTTTCCCAAACAACTTTTGCTTTGGTTGGAATTCCGGGAACTAAAATGTAACATTCGTGATTTAAATTTATTGGGTCAGCCGAAGGACACAACTTATTAAGGGTTTCCTGTAATGGTAGCGGCAAATGAAACGTCCGACCTTTTACTTTCGGTACCATATGTCTATGAGGCATATTTTTTTTTGTAACTGTACCCATTCTCTCTACAGTTTGAAATGCTTTGGCTCTTTGAATTAAAATTTTTTCGTACGCATTCAGTTGTTGTATTTCAGGAGGGACAGGTGGAACGTCCATTTTGTTTAACAAGCAAGTGGCAGGCAAGATATTTTTAGCCAATTTAGCATTACAAAAATTACATACGTCATAGTTTCTCCAATAGAGTCACTGTAGTGATCCATTAGTTTACTCCATAATTGCTGGCTATCAAATTTATCAGTCTCTATAATTTTGAAATCCGTCACCTCTCGATTGAAGCACAGCTTTTCACACGAGAGACATGCAATACTAGGAGTGTCTAATGTTCTTTTCTTGAATACTTTAAAAGCTCGATGATACTTTGAAACAATTTCATCTTCGTCCAGCAAAATGTCTGTATAATCCTTATTTGTATGACCAACGGCATTTTCTTTTGCAGATAATGCAATTTCTTGGAGATCCTTAATGTTTACATTGTCCAAAGAAGCATGCACGTGTAATAAGTTTGCCTTAGATTTTATAAACTTATAAAGTAATCGCTCCATGTACCTAATATCCGGAAAATGAGGAGACAGTATTTGAATACATAACATTTTTGAAGAACATGATTCATAGTTTACATAACAATCCATTGAATGACCAAGTTTTGATTCATTCCGTTTGTTAGTGCACACTGAAAAATCATTGTGAATAAACTTAAAAACTTTACCTAACGAATTTTCTGACATAAACTTATACAGTACTACTAAATCTTTTATTACTTTTTCATTAGTATCAACTTTACACAGAGAAGTACATTCCCATCTTAACTCATCTTCCATGTCTAACAAAGGCAATATATTAATACTCTGTCCTTTAGAATTCATTATAATAACCATATTAGAATCAATCATTTTATACATTGCGTCAGAATAAAAGCTTCCGAATGTGGGGAGTGCTTAGATAGACCACATATTGCAATATATTTTTCTATATCAAGAGCATCAGTTAAAACATTTGCCAAGCGGGTTAAAGCCACTTCGCACTTAATTTTTATTGAGTTTAATATTTTTCCCAATTCAGATATATGTTTTTTTCTTGCTTCAAGGCACCATTTCAATATGAACTCGGCATCTAATCTACTGTCTACTTCACTTTTACTTAGAGCATTTGAAATATCTTGAATATATTGCTCACATAATTTATTAAGTGTAATTTTATTTACTGGATTAGTAATCATTGCCACTGGGTGGTGACTCACGTACCTGGCTGCAGCAAATTTGTGAAAGCTCACTCATTTTATCTTCCACATAATTAATTTTTCTGATTTTTAAATTCGTAGTCTGATATTCATTACAAGAATCATCAGATTTACGTTTCAATACTTTTGTATCAGAAGGAAACAAATCTAAATTTATTGAACGTCCAGCACGCGGAAAATGCTCTAAATTATTTGTTAAAAAGATATTATGTAAATGATCGCGCATTCGAGTAATATCGTATTCAACATTATTTGGACATTCATTGAAAAATAATGAAACTGCAAATGCTATTGAAAATACTCCACAATCTATGCCATTCGTTTGATTTTGAACATTTGGAAACTGTACTGCTTGTGAATCCAAATTCAATAATGGATACAAACGTTCCAAAAATATTCTATGATGATGATGTAAATGTTTAGAATTTAAAGAATCATAAATATACAATTTTTCACTATCAAAATATGAACAAACCCAGTGACCACCTTGGTTTGAGTTTATGTCTGAACTGAAAAGTATTTCTATGTGTTTTTTACCTACTTCTACGGTTCTAATATGACGTAGACTGTTTAATAATATAGAATCTCGTGGATTATAATTCGAACAGTTTCTCAATATTGCATTAAATTTAGTTATATGATCATCGTTCAACATTTTGTTTTGAAGAATCATATCTAAATCTCTCTTATGCAACAAAGGTATTCCTCGCACAATAGGGATAACATCTAAAATTACTGAACTATCACTAAGTATTATAGGTGATTCAGTAAATGAATCATCGCTGACAATAATAGGTGATAAATTATTATTGTTATTATTATTGTTTTGATTATTTTCTGAATTGGTTTCCTTTAAATCCAGTTTATCTTTAACATTATCAATAAAGGAACAGGTTTCTTGTAAGCTTGCCGTAAATTCGGTTTTATTACTTTTAAATTCGTTAACAAAAATTTCATTCGCAAGCTTCAGACAAGTCGTAATTTTTTTGTTACTATAATGCTTTTTTTTATTTTTCGAAATTACTTGTCTGTGCTTGTCATCATAGTCCTTTTGTTTTTGCGAAATTACGTGCGCGTTCCTTTTATTATATTCATGTTTGACAGCCGCTTTTCGACTTTTTTTGTCATTGTAAGACTTAAAGGTAATTTTAGGTAAATCTTTGGCATAATTATGTTCGCCCCAAATAAGATAATCTGGTGAAACAGAAATTATTACGTTTGATTGATCAATAATATTTCCAACTGTCTGACTTTGTTCCATCATTTTATTGTACAGAATATTCTCCATCATCATTTTTGAGATATGTTTTGATGCAATTAAGTTTTATTAAAGCTGAAATTGTAGGGGTGGTAACAATTTTAAGCTGAATACAAGTAATATAGTTTGTATTTGTTGTATTTTACAATGAATTTATAAATTCAAAAATACTGCTCTTACAAGTACAATGTACTCGGAGCTGTATATACAAGTATCTATCTGAAATAGATACTCGGAGCAGGTTAAATGCTCTTTTATTATTGATACTATAATATTGATGTTAATGATGACGAGTAATATTGATGTTAATGATGAGGAGAACACGACTCTTCGCTGTAATCTGCAATCTGAAACAAAAAAAGTCAAATTGTTTTACTCAGTTAAATGAAGTCCTACCAAGAAAAACCCAGACAACCAGAATTGCGAGAATGAATTCATTATGTTCGAATAATGAGGTCACGTTTGATTCCATTCCGATTTTTATCGGAATTACAAATGAATCCATTATTCTCTCCATTTTATCAGTGCTTAACAAATTTGAGTGACATGGGTGTCAAAAATGAGCGAAATGAGTCAAAAGTGAGCAGAATATGATCCGAAAATGAATCACACAGCAACAATCAGAAAAAAATTGAATTTTTATATTATATTTTATAATCTTGTTTTTTCCAGCCTTCATTCGAAGAACTTTATTTACTTCAACTCGAGAAAACTTGTATTTATAAATGTAAAACATAATTAAGTAAATACAGTTATTTTAAATTCGACAATGCTTAACCACACTGAGAAATGTGCCTGATATGCCTGATCCAAGTAGAAAAAGCAGCTTCTACTTGGATCGCCAAGTAACTCTGAAGATTGTCTGGGAAGATATATTCTATTCTAAACTTCACTACAAAAAGCGTGTTCGACTCCCGATTGCAAGTGAAATTAATAACTATGCACATAAGCCATAAAACTAAATATGCACTTTACAAATAAGTCAGCGAACAAATGCAATCCGGTATCGAAGACACATTTGTGTGTGTTTATGTACCCAGTGTTGGGGATTTTTCTAATCATCGATTAAATTAAATTAATTAATCATAATGTAATTTTTATTTTGTTCAATTATCATTAAATCATTTTTATTGACACCATTGGAAAGGAAATTTAATTTGCCTACGGAAACGATAATAAAATGTACAAGATCACAATTACAACAGAAACAGTAATTATTTGTTTAATGCGAAGTGCCGGTCTTCGCGGTTTTATCTAGCGCAGAACATGGTTGTTTTTTAATTAACATTTTAATTTTTGATAAAAAAATATGAAAATAAAAATTGTTTAAAAATTTTTTTATTTGTACACAAATTACATACATTTGTCTAAACAATAGCCTTGCAAACAATAGATTATGATAAATAGTTTTAAAAAAGTGTTCCAAAAATTAAATTGTTTATAACATGGGTTATATTGATTTTCATCAAAATCGTTTGTATCATATATTAGGTGCATAATTACCTAACGATTGAACATAAATTTGTTGTAAATAAATCAACTTTGTTTTTGGGTGTTACGTTTCAGAAATTTTTACTCAAAACTAAAAAATTTTCCAAAAAAATTCCAACAAAATTCTAAAAAAATCCAAAAAATTTTAACAAATTCAAAAAAAAAAAATCTTGAAAATTATTACTTGATAAAAAACAATTTTTAATGTTTAGTTTGAAATTAAATATATAATAAAATTAAGATGTGTAAATAAAAAAAATGTGTAAATAGAAAAAACGAAAACAAAATTTAATTTCAATGTTTTTTTTTATTTTAATAATTGTAAAATATTAATTAAAATTATGGTTAAAATTAAAATTATGGTTTTTTATTAAAAACAACCGTTAAACATTTTATTTTAAAATTATATTATTAAAATCTTAAAAATTTTTTTAAAAAAATATTACATAATAAAATAAAAAAGCAACTTACCTCGATTCTGGATTGCCGTATAATCCTCCAGCGGTTTTTTGTATAATCTGGATCGATGTAGCACTCCAAATTTTGAACACAAAAAACGACTTGTTTGGAGCAGTTTCTTCGAGGGACTGCGACGATTATAAGGTCAGGTGATTGTTGACATCACAGGCCGCCATGTTTTTTTTTCCATGGAGATCCAAGGAAAAAAAACATGGCGGCCTGTGAGGCAGAATCAGACAAACGATTGGCGCACTCTCTCTGACGCACTGCGGAACCCGAGCGGTGAGAGATAGCGCGAGAAAACTCCAGTATAGGCTTCGCCTGTAGCTCCCGCCGAGTCACGTGACTACCTCACTGGCTCGTCGGGTTCGCTACCGCGAACCCTGATTTAAATGTCATTACTTACGCTAAATTACTATAAAATACTCATAAAAAATGTGAAATTAATTAATAAAGCAAACTTTTTAAGTTTTGTATGTTTACTAAAATACCTTAAAAAGGTAAAAATGGACGAGGCAAAGC
>JABFQJ010000112.1:0-10761 GCA_022816905.1 Trimorus sp. ZL-2020 | reverse complement strand
ATTTTTGTAAATCATTAAAAATTTCACAAAATAATTCTAGTCAGCAATTAAACAGTCCAGAAAAATATATGATTTCATCATTAGCAAATGGTACCAAAATAAATGCCCCAATTTATCAAAAATTATTAAATCACTTTTCAAAGATAAAGTACTTATTCCGTTTCATAAATGCCCATCAGCACCTTTTGCAAGTTTTCATAAAATGTTGTATAAATTTGATTTTATTTTTTTGGTCATTTCTTGTTTTTCAATTAAATTAAATAAATCTGATAATGTAGGGTAGTCATTAGCAGTTAATTTATTAAATTCTGTCTTGTCTGTTATTTTAAAATTTTTGTATAGTTTTAAAAGTGTTTGTTGTAACAAGCTTAAATCAATATCAGTTAAAGAATAATACAATATTTTAAATCACTGTTCTAATAATGAAATATGTTCTAATAAGTCATCTGAAAAAATCTCTAACGGATTTATTCGCGCATTGTTAGATTTACCAATTGGAATAATTTGTCCATCATATTGATTTGCTAGTTTATGATATTCACGTTCAGGGTCAATAATATATATTTTTGTGTTATTGCAATATAATCAATTTAATTGTTTTTTAACATTAAATGTTTTACCGCTACCAGTCATTCCTACAATAAAAGCATTACTACTGTTACGATAACTATCACGATGTTTGATATCAAAAATAATTGGTTCATCGATATCGTTGGTTCCTAATAATAAACCTTGTTTATCATTTAAAGGTGTTGCCACAAATGGATAGCTACTTGCCAATGAAATAACTGGCATTTCTTGTCACCATTCATTTGTATTTTTAATATCATTACTTCAAATAAAGTTATAGGTTTTTAATTGTTGAAATTTTAATTCATCCGGAACAAAACCTTTTTTTGTCATTTCACTAATTAAAATTGTTCTAATATTATCTAACTCTTTTTTTGTATCAGCAAAACAAGTAAAAATGATTGAAACCATTTTTAATGTTTCTCCGCCATTTTGAACCATATTCATTAATTCAGTAAAGTGTTCTAAATATGATTGATATTTAATTTCTTCGCTTGTTTTACTTGTGGTTTGTATTTCAGTTCGATTAATGGCACTATCAAGTAATTTTAAAGCTTCTTGTTCTGAGATATGATGAACTTTAATATTTACATTCACATTATTTAAATTTGCAAGAAAACCTAGTCAAGTATCTGGCACCAACAAAGGATATTGAGATATTGTTAAATAAGAAAAATGTTTGTTATCAATTGTTACGTAGTTAGAAAATTGTTTTAATTTTTGTGGTTTATCAACAATATTATTGGTTGGAATAATATTTCGTTGCACTATTAAACTTGTTTCTTCAAAGTTTGCTTTAATGAATTTGATAATAATATTAAATTCATTAATAACATAGCGAACTTTTTGATTGATTGAAGTAACATTATTCCCGTTTATTATTAAAAAATAAGTTGTTTTTAATTTTTGGTTATTATATTGTAAATTTAAAAATCAATTTTTTCAATTTTCTAATTGTTCTTTTTTAGTTTTGATTTTCTCGTTTTTTAAAATCATATCAATATTTTGAATTTGCTCGTTAAATTCATAGGGAATTTGAATTTTACAAATTTCATAATCAATATCTATTGTCTTTAAAATACTAGCTAATTTATAAATAGGTATGTCACGTTCTTGTTGGTTAGCTAGCGATATATCGCTAGCTTCAATACGATATACAAGACCAATTTTGAAAACAAAATTGATAATATTGTCTTCAATTTTTTTGATTTTACTAATTTTTAAAACATCATTATTATGTTTTTTAATAAAAATATATTTGAATGCTATTCATAAAACACTGTATAATTTTGTTCCATTTTTGGTTGGAAACATTAAAAATAAACTTATTAATCATAAGAAAATAATGAATACAACACTAGCAATTAATTGATATTTAAATAAAAAAGAAAAAATTAATGCTGTAATAAAAAAATCAATGACTATGATCGCAATTTCCACTTTACCAATTCCTCCAAGAGCATTTGCAATACTAAAACGAATTTTGCTTGCTCTTTTAGTTATAATTCGTGCTTTGTTATCATCCATAATTATTTTTCTCCTTTAATGCTTCATTCTTTTTGATATAAGTTAATTAAAAGATAACCTTTTCAAACTTCTTTTTTAAAATGTATCTTTTTTTGATTATCATATGCTCATATGTTGTATTCATCAGTACTTTTAATACCAACAGCAAAAGATATATCATTACGTGAACCATGAATACATTTTTTACTAATTCATACAGATAAGCCTTTGTTAAATGGAATTGAAAACAAAATTGCTTTATCAGTTTCTTTTTTTAATTTACGATTTATAAAAATATTTACAGTTATTCAATCATTACATTTAATTTCCATGTTTTGAATTTCCTTGTTGAGTTATAGTACTTTTATTTATCATTAAATCAGTGATTGATTTTTGCGCTTGTTTTGGTATGCCCTTTGGCGTAATCACTAGTTACAGACGTTTTTAATTGTGATTTTGCAATATTTTTTAAACCATAGTCTTTGGCACCTTGATGAACTGCACGAGCAACCCCAGCTCCATGCGTTACTTTTTTACTTAAACTATAACTTGCTTTTACACCACTTACAGTTAATGCACCACCAGTCATAAAAGCGTTAGTAGCTACTTTTAAGCCCATAATGTTACCAATTTCATCACTTAATGATGTATTGCCTCCCATAATAGAAGATAATAATTGTGGTGATTTAACAACTACAATACCAAAAGCAAAAATACCTAATAAAGTAAAAATTGGTCTTGTAGTTGCGTCAGGAATTGCATTTCCGATTTCTGCAAAGACTGTAATGCTTCATAAAAATAAACTATATGATAAAAAAATCATATTAAAACTAATAAAACGAGCGACAGTTAATTCTTTTCAGTTTTTAAATCTTCGTCCTTCATCTTGAATTGCTGATACTACTACAATTGGTGATAAAACATAAAGAATTAATAGTTCAGCAGTACGTCAAAATAAAAATAAACTAATTAATAAAAATATGTATATCATAAATCCTTCTGAAAACAAACATAGTAAATAGTTAAAATGACTACTGTCAGTAAATGTTCAACTGGCAGGTACATAATCAAAATTGTGCATTCCATTATCAAATGAAGAATTAAAAATAAATAAACCAATATTTTGCATATTTACGTTACTAGCTTGCATGATTGCTTGGGTTAGTAAGTTAACAATAATATTCAATGTATAAAAAATAACTGGAATAGCTGGTATTACTATAAACAATAAAAGCATGTTACGTAATGTTATTTTTAATTTACTGTGTTTTTCATCAGCTAACATTATCTCAATCATTCGTCCAGCTAATAGTAAAACTAATATTATTCCAGCAATAGATAACATTACAATTAATAGGGTTGGAAAACCGTTGGGGTTATTGTTTTCAAAAAGTAAACGATTTGCTAAATTGCCACCCGACATAAAATAAATTATGTCTTGGAATTTATTTAAAACTCAAAGTAATGGTTTAATAAAAATTATATATAAAATTGCAAATACAGCTTTCATAATTGCCCCTAATAATCAACCCGGTTCATCTCCGCCACTATCATTAAGTATTAATTGATTATAATGAACGAATATTCCAGAACCTACTTCACTGTGTGCATTGATAAAATTGTTTATTGTATCTGGTGAAATAATTGCTATAATGGCTGCAATAATTATAATCATAATAACCATTATTAACATTAAAGGTAAGAATGCTATAATAAGAAACATAGCCATTTTTTTAATGACGTTGTTAACAATGGCTATGATATTATTTATTGATGTTGGTTTTATTTTTGCTGATTTACCAACAGTAAAAGGGTTTTTTAGCCCTTTTTTCTTTTGTAACATTTTATATCCCCCTTTTTAAGAAATACCTAAAATGACATCTTTTAATCCTAAAACTAGTGAACTTGCTAAAATTACAATTCCTAAACAAACACCAACCCATATAATTCGCGCAATGGTTTCTTTACGTTGGTCAGCATTTTTTGCAAATTTACCACCAATAGCATAATAAGCTACCATGATAATACCAATTACTACTGCTAAACTGATTAAAATTGGCATTCCTATTGTAATAATTTTGTTTCCTACATCTTGTAAATTACTATTTGTTGCTAATATCATCATGTATATCACCTACTTTTCTTTTTTTATTTAATTTCTTATTTTTTAAATCAAGCAATCCTTTGCAAAAACCAAATATACACCCCAAAAGAAACATTATTTTTCTTAATAACCATAGTATTGGTTTGAAAAAAATAAATAAAAGAATAATAATTGCAAAAAATATTGTTCAGTTCATTTTATTTTTCTCTTTTTCTTTTAGTTTCTTCTTCTGCTTCATCAGCTTTCATTTGGGCAATGTCTTTTTCAGTTTGACGTTGGAAAGCTTCAGATTTTTTCTTACGCATTGGTTCTAAAATAAATGGTGTAATTACAAATTTTTTTAATAATCAACCAAGAAGTAGTAATCCTAATAAACTACCAATAACAATACCAATAATAGCTAAGACCGTTAATCCTTTTTTGTCATTGTTTGGTGGGTTATTATTTTGAATTTGTAATATGAAACTATTTGATTTTTCTAAACCATATTTAATAACAATTTCAACTTTCTCATTTGGTTGAAATTGAATGCCTTTAATTTCAAATGAAACGTTTTTTAAATCATAATTACTTGTATCAAATTTATCAATTGTGATAGTTTTTGGTATTTGTTGTTTTAATTGTCGAACAATTTGTTCTTTTGAAATTGTTTGTTTTGACGAAACTTTACCGTTAGTTTGAAATCAATCAGCAACAGCATTAGCTAGTTGATTATCACTTGCTTGTTGAATTCATGATTTGCTTTCTTCAAACAAGTTATTTAGTTGACGAACAGAATATTCACGAATGTTATCACGTCCATTTATTTTTGCTCACTTTTCAAATTGTTTGCCATTATCTGTATCAAAATAATTTGAAATTTCTTGTTTTGGAGCAATTTGTAAATAAATATTGTTTTGATTTCCTAAATTATCTTGCAACTCAATAATATATTTTCCATTGTTTGTTGATAATTGTGAACCATCCAAAACAATACCATTTATTTGGTCAATTGTTTTCTTTTCTGCTGTTTTTGGTTTGTTTCATGTATTATCAACACCATATACAAATCCAGTTATGACACTGCTTGCAGTTGGCTTAATCATTGTGATTTTACTTTCACTATTTGCATAGTAGAATGAATTAACTGGGTTTGTGATAATTGTTTTATCAATTTGTCCAACATAATTAATATCAACTTGTGTTGATGGTGATGTTGGTTTTAAATCAATTTTTAAATCAACAACTGTTGCTGGTACAACATTGTATTTAACAACAACTGAACCTTGATAACTTTTACTATCTTTTTTGGCAGTTAATGTTGCAGAATGCATAGTTTTTTTTCAATTTCAATTTGTGAAAAATCAATAATGCGAGAATTTTTTTGAGTAATTGCAGAAATGATAGTTTCACTAGTGTATTGTTTTCCATCCAAAGTAAAAAATACTTTTAAATTATGGTCTTTTTCGCTAGTTTCGGGTTTAACATTGATGTTTCATTGTTTAGCGGTTTGTGGTTGCAAGACATTATCAAATAAAACTTTATCAATGTTGTTGTTATTAATTTCAATATTTAACTCACCATCAACAGTAAGTAAGTCATTTCGTGTTCAAGTTTTCTTTTTAGTGCTATCAATTAAATTAAATTGACTTTGTTCTTTTGTTCACGACAAAGCGGTTTGTAAAATATAAAGTCCATTTATTTTTGCAAAATATAAGTTATTTGAGTTATCAATAACAGTTGACAAAATACGATCACTCACTCCATTTATTTTGATTGGTATATCTGAACCAGTAGAAAGCTTATATAAGCCATTATCTGTACTAAAATAAAGATTATCTTTGCTATCGATAGAAAATGATAGTACACCATAACTATTATCAATTTTAATTGGACTGGTTGACCCACTTGATAACTTATAAATGCCATTTTTATAATCAAAAATAGTTTTTATACAAAAATAAATGTTATATTTACTATCAACAAGAACTTCTTGTACAGCTTTCCCAAAACCACTAATTTCTTTTAATGGTACATATTCATTATTTGAGTTAGTTATTCCAACATCTTGTTTTAATCTTTCTATCAATGATATGTTAGAAAGCAAAGGAGTTGGAATAACTGCAGTTAAAGTTGAAATTGTTATTAAATTTAAGATTTTTTTCATAATGTTATACTCCCTAATATAATTTTTATAAACACAACACAAGTAAGTGCATTATACCTTGTTACATGTTGTTTACAAATCGTACCTTTCTTTAAAAGTTTTAATAACAAAATCTTTTTCAATTTCTATAACTTCACTTAATAAAAAGGATTTATTTATTTTTTCTCCTAAAGTTTTAATATAAAACTGTCATTTTTCATTATTACTTTTTACTCAAATAGTTTCACTTATAAATTTTTCTAATTCTCACACCTGAAATACCAACATCGAAGTTTTAGAAATAAAATAGGCATTGCATTTATCACTTAAATTATTTTTTTTAATTCAGTTTTGATAAGTTAATAGAAGCTCTTGCTCTTTATTTGATAACTGCATTATTTTCATCTACTTTACTTTTATATTTGCTATTTAAATAAACAATTTCTTCTTTGCTATGAGCATTGCATAAGTACATATCAAAATTTACTGCTTCGTGTTTTGTTTTAATTACAATAGTTGGTTTTTTATGACAATAATTACATTTCATAAAAATCTTCCTTTCAAATAAAATTTTAAAATAAAAATTACAACCAAAGTAATAGGTTGCAACACGTTTATCTTTCTTTTTTAAATTTTTCTTTTAATTTATTAAACATTTGTTTTTACCTCTGTTTCTTTTTTAATAACTGCTAATTTATTTTTAAGATTATAAAATTTTTAGTAAAACAATTTTGAAAATTTTATCATTAGCAATAATTGCATAAATATTTTTATTATAATCTATTGTTAAATTTTTAATTTCACCAATAATATTAAAAATATTTATTTTCTTTTCATTAAAAACTTTATAGTATAATTTACCTTTTCAAGTTATTATATAAATGTTGCCGTCACTATCAATTTCAAAATTTAAAATCTTATCATTAATCTCAAATATTTTATTAAATTTTTTTTCTTTAAATAAACATTTATATACATTCCCATTTAAAGAAGTTGCATAAATATTACCATCTTTATCAATATTTAAATGTCTAATTTCATCATTAATAATATTTTCAATTTTATAAAAATTTATTCCATCAGTAATTTTAAAAATTTTACTATTACTATTTTCACCATGATAAACGACACTTGCATATAAATTATTATCTTTATCAGTTGTCAAACTTAAAATTTCACCAGAAGATGGCATTATTAATGAAAACTCTTTTTCGTTGTATTTTTTTAAGTAAATAGAACCATTATCATTACCTGCATAAATATTACCATCTTTATCAGTTGTCAAACTTAAAACAATACCATTGATTCCATCAATTTTAGTCAAACTATTTTTATAAAATTGATATAAAAAACCATACCCCGTTCCCGTACCTGTTGTACTTACGTATATGGTTCCATTTTTGTCAGCAATTAAACTTAAAATTTCACCATTTAATTTTGCAATCAATTTATTTTCTTTAGAAGTATTATTTATTTGATAAATTCTACCATAACCATCGCCAGTTCATGTAGTATATAATATTTCACTTTTATAATTTTTATACAAGTTTATATTTGAAATATCTTCTTTAATTTGTTTAATTTCAATAAAACTGTTTTCTTTATTAAAAATGTTTGTTTGCGTAGATGTAGAAAATGTTTTTTCATTTATATAATGATCAACGGCATTTATGCTGACTATTCCAATTAAACTAGTTATTCCAAATATAGTAATAATTTTTTTCATAATAATTTTCTCCTTAAATTTAATTAAATTGTTATCAGTTATTTTTTGTTATTAATATTTTTTTGATATTCTTCATTAATACATTTTCTAACAAAACTTGATAGTTTAGCACCTGTCATTTGTGTTATAAATTTCATTTTTAATATATCATTTTCGTATAAAGTAATGTTAACATTTTTAACTTTCTGATTTTCAGAATTTTCAGTAATAACATCATAATGATTTATATTAGATTTACTTTCTTGTATAAAAGGATTATTAATATTTAATGTTTGATTTAATTTATTTTCTTTTATCTTATTAAAATTTATTTCTGTGCGGTCTACATTTAATGTTTTTTCAAATAGATTTTTACCCATTATTTAAATTACTCCTTTTTTTATTAATTCGTCATTGATTTTTTGAATTGGATTACCTAATTTTTCTAATCTTTTTAAATTCATTATAGTTTTTTTAGAAATAACAGCTTTTTCAATAATTGCATATTCTTTAATATGATTTTTTAATACTTGTTTTGGGAAAGCATTATTTACTATTTCAACAAAATCTCTGGAAGTAACTTGATTTCCAATTTTATTTAATAAAATAGTATTCATATTAAAAGGTAATTCTAATGATTCACATATTGATTTTCATGCATTTCCCAAAGTCATTATTCCTTTTAAAGAGAATTTTGACCTATCAGAAATAATGATTATGTCATTAGCAATAGCCATTAAATTTTGATTAATTAAACTTAAACTTGGATTTGTGTCAATCAAAATATAATCATAATTATTTTGTAAGTATTTATAGTGAGATTTTAATTGATTAAATAATATTTTTTCTCTTGCTGGTTTATAAACTAATATTTGATTAAAATCATCTAATAAAATATTTGAAGTAATAATATCTAAGTTTTTTATGCTTGTATTTTTTATTAATTCATTTATATTTTTATTTCCACTAAATAAATCTCCTAATAAGTTTTTTTGGTCAACGTCAAAAAAACAATCACCTAAGGAAGCTTGCGGGTCTCCATCTATTAATAAAACTCTTTTATTTAATTTTTGAACCAAATATGTTGATTCTAAATATGTAAATGTAGTTTTTCCAACTCCACCTTTTCTTGCTACAATAGTAATAATTTTCATAAGAGTGTTATTCCCTTCTATTGTATAAATATATAAAAATATATTAACATATTTTAAAATTAATTAATGTATTATTATATATTTTAATATTTTTATATATACATTTATATATTTTTAAATATATAAATGTATATAATTAATAAATTAGATTTTGTTTTTTTTGGTGGTTTCTTATTTATTATTGTGAATAATATGTTTAATAATTAACTTTTATTTTATATAATTTATATGAAAGTAAATGAATTTAAAGGAGAACCAATAAATTAAATGGTTTAGACATTATTGCTGATCCAAATAAAAATTATAAAGAATTAATTAGTAATATAAATAGTTTTGATGAATTTAAGTCAACACCATTAGTGGAATTTACACCTGAAAATCCTTCAACTCCATCAACAGTTAATAAACAAGAAGCTGTTGAAAATGTTATAAGTAGTTTAAAAAAAATACAAAAAAATATGAAACACAGACTAAACTTATTTTAGAAGGTATGTATAAAGAAAAAATTGATTTTAATAAACTTAAAAATAAAAATGAAATTTATGATATAAATAAACACCCAGTACCTGATAATTGATTTGAAAATAAAGAAGCAAAAAGGAAGCAAAGATAATAATTTATTATGGTAGTGTAAAAGAAGAAGATGGTTATTTTTTTCCTATTTGAATAAATATAACTTAACTTTTTCAAAAAAGACCTTAATAGGTCTTTTTTTATATATTTATATATACATTTATATATTTAAAAATATATAAATGTATATAATTAAATTGTTTTTAAAACTTCATAGCTGTGTTGTTTAGGGTAAGCTTCAATAGTGTTGATTTGATTTTCGATTCAATTGGCAAGTGTTTGTGAATTTGTAATTCAATGAATTTTACCACCATCAACAAGTCATTGACGATTATTGATTAATTTTGTTTTAAAGCGTTCTGGTGATTTTCTAGTTAATTCAAGTTCTACAGAAATTTCAGTATTATCATTTTTAGTAATAATTAAATCAGGGTAAGCATTAAGATTTCCATTTTCCATTTTTAATTCACGTTCAGTTTTATAAGAAAGTATGTCAGTTTGTTTGCAAAGCCATTTGATAAGTAAATCTTGATGAACTAGTTCATAGTAATTGACTTGAATGCTTTTTTTTTGTTCTCTTCCTAAATGGCTTTGTGCTTTACTTGTTAAAGTAAAATAATTTTTCTTTGGTAATGTATCTACATTAAGCATTTTTAATTTTATTAATTGTTCTTTTTGTAGTTGAATAGTTTTGATATTTTTATTTAATAACAAAGCAATTTGTTCTAAATTTAAATATCCCCAACGGTTTATAATAAATAGTATTTTTTCTAATTCACCCATTGTTTTACTCCTTTCGATTTTTAATTATTTAATAATTCTTGATTAATAATTTTAGTAAAAGTATTTCATTCATTTTCTTTAGAACCTGTTTAAAATCTTTTTAATATAATTACATTAAAACAAGGAATAATTATTTATAAATACTTATTTAATTATCATTTATTTTCTTTTTCATTTTTTGGTTAAAAATATTTTATAATTAGATGAAATATCACCTAAAAATTTATTTTTTGACTTTAAA
>JABFQJ010000111.1:0-10770 GCA_022816905.1 Trimorus sp. ZL-2020 | reverse complement strand
ACAATATATTGGGTGTACTCCCGTTTGAAGTAAAAAAAAAACAGAACTACATAGAACATTTAACACTTACAGATGGAATAAGAATAAGGGAATAACGTTTTGTGCTTGGCCAATACTTTTCAGTTTTTTTAATTACTTTGGTAAGATAGTTTAGATATTTATTATGAAATTTAATATGTATTAACCTTCCGTTGGTCGCATCAAAAATGATACACGGTTGGTCGCGTCGTGTACTGAGTACACCGATTGGGTTTTTCGTATCTGTTTTGCTACTTTTGTGATGTAATGTTAAATCTATTATGGGAAAATGATTCTTAATCAAAATTAATGTAATTCTTTATGAAAAATATACTTTTTTTTTCAGATTTGTTTTGTAAATACGGACTTAAGGAATCACATTTTGTGATTCGATGTTTTTGGGTTTAAAAACCAGATAATAACCTAAGGGAGGAATACATAAAGGGTAGAAGCTAATAGTTTGTCTAGAAAAAATGTTGAATTCAAAAAACGATCGCTCGTGTACTCAGCACACAAAGCGACCAACGGAAGGTTAAAGTGCAACTGCCACGGATACATTCCTAACTCAAATATTTGTCTCCGATTTTGATTAACTGTCTATTTAGATTATTTATATTTAGTTAACATTTTCTTGCTTACGTGAAATTAAAATAGTTTTATAATATTAAGTTGGTACGAACTAGATAATTTTCCCGAATCCTCATAAAACTCTTGACTCAAGATTGATGTTTTTGACCCAGCCGTATTGTTTGGTACATCTAAAAATAAAAATAAAAACAAGTTATTAATTAAGACAATTGTATTTAAGTTAGGTAATAAAATATTACCTCACGCTTAAAATAAGATTAATAGTATATCAGTTTACTAGTGGGAGAAGTAAAATGCTGCTGTCACGAGTGTCTGATTGGTCACGAGCGAAGCGAGTGGCCAATCAGACACGAGTTAGAGGACTTGGAATATTCATTTTATGGATTTTTTTAGTGGTGGTAATGATAGTTCGTCGATGAGGTTGATGCAATCAGAGTGATGTAAAAGTACGTTTTTCAATCGGGAAGAGTATGGGTGGATTAGCAAATTGAACAGCAAATAGCATTGAATACCTAATGGAATAATAATATTTTTTATTTATAGAACTTCTCTTATAGAACAATATCTCGGGAAAAATCTGACAAATATTCTGAAAAGCTCTGAAAAGCTCTAAAGAGCATTTTTACTTCTCCCACGTGTGAAGTACGCTATTTTTTCTCAAAGTGAGGAAAAATATTTTTAAACATATTTTAAGTATCATTTAAATATTTTAATTTTCAATCAACGTCTGAAGATTAAAAAAGCAGGTTGTTATGTATAAAATTGTATTTAAGTATTTAGAAATAAAAATGTGTTTCATGACATCTGATTGCATTAACTTGAAATTAGGTGTATGTATTATAATTTATGACATACAATTTCTATATATCAGTAGTCTTGTTAAAACATTCCCCTTTAAAAAAAATGATTGTGGACAGCTAATTCGTGATTGGTGTGGACAGAAAATTCGTGATTGGTGTGGACAATTAATTCGCGTGGACACAAAAATCAGGATTGGCTGGTTTTTCTTGCGGAAAATCAGGATTGGCTGGTTTTTCTGGCGGAGAGGTTCTTGGTGAGGGTCAGGCTTTTTCCGCACCGATTTCCCTTTTTCCTATTATTAGCAAAGCATGTTTTTATACCTGCATACCCCCACGATTTTCCCTGACCTAGGCGAACATATATAAAGCAAAAAACGAGTTCGGAGTTCTGTCCCTTGGTCGACACCAACGGGACAACAGTGATTCTGCAATTGCTGCGATTTAGTAATAAGATCCATCCACAAGAATCACCATCATTCATCGGTTAAAAACAACAGAAATCACGTAAGTACAATTATAATAGTATATTTATTGGTAATGTTTCTGAAACGTTACACTAAAAACTAAATGCTTGGAATTTGGAAAATCTATTCAATGTTGTATAAATTATCTAAAAATATATAAAATAAAAAACTGTTTCAGATAATATTAATGATCAATTTGTGAAGATTTTTGATGACCGTGAGGAACAAAATAATAAATCCTGAGACTTTTTACAGCTATCATGTCAGCTATCTTGACAGCTATCATGGATAAGATAGCTGACGTTTCGTGTAATCCACTTACACCTCTTCAGAGCTATATACATCAAACATTCTCTTCTTAATATCTATGTACAATTGTTTCTTAGAATTATTCTTGTGTTTTAGTAAGTTCTCATACCTGGACATGTGTTTGCTCCTTTCTTTCTTATTTATTCTCGTACAATCCGTACAATCTAAGAAACAATTGTACATAGATATTAAGAAGAAAATGTTTGATGTATATAGCTCTGAAGAGGTGTAAGTGGATTACACGAAACGACAGCTATCTAATACATGATGCTGTAAAAAGTCTCAGGATTTATTATTTTGTTCTTCACGGTCATAAAAAATCTTCAAAAATTGATTGTCAACAAAGGAACATATTCCTGAGCAAATCATATAATATTAATATTAATGATGTAATAAATTTCTTTTTTTCAGAGTCAGTGATTTCTTTGCGGCGTTTAGCTGATATTCCGCATATCACACCAGGAATATACGCCGCAGGAGGAAATACTTCTCAAGAGTATTTCCTCAGGAGTAATACTTAAGAGTACAAAGCAATTAAAAGTACAAAATTAAGAGTTCAAAGCATTTAAGAGTACAAAGCATTTAAGAGTACAAAACAATCAAGAGTACAAAGCAATCAAGAGTACAAAGCAATCAAGAGGACAAAGCAATAAGAGTACAAAGCATTTAAGAATACAGAAATAAAGAGTACACAATTCAGAAAAGTTGCCAAAAAAAGAGTACACAATATAGCAGAAAGTTTGAAGAAGAGTTCACACCGTTATTCTAAAGCAAGATCCATTTTCGAATTACACAGTATATAATTTAAATAAATTTAAGTAATTTTTTTACATTTGAGTTTACGAGTTATTCAAACTAAATTGATAATAACTAAATTGATGATAAGTTGTGCGTTCTTATAAATAAACGAATTTATTTACAGTTTATCAATCTAATAATAATACCAAGATGTCGTCTAAAAATGATGCTACGACCATTTCGAGTGTTACTCGTAGCGATATCAACAAGCAAGAAATTCTTAGTAATGATTCACATGGCGATGACATATCAAAAATGGATATTCCTGGTTCTTCTGAATCATTACCTGCGCCGAGAAAACGAGGTAGACCAAAAAAAATGATTCACTCGATTGAAGATGAAGTTGAAATTAAAAGAAAGCGCTCTGAATATAAGAAGAATCATGAATCCGAACGTCGTAAGAAACTGATGGCTAAACAGACAGACCATTCTGTAGATCTTGCTACTGGTGATAAACGAGTAGAACAAGGAACAGTGACACAGAATCGTCAGGTTATTTTAGAAAATTTACCGTCAACGAGTAGTTCTAATGCTGGCATATCTAATAATTTAATCTATCAACGAACTCTTAGCAGTCATTTGCATGGTGATGACGTGTCAGAAATAGATATTTCTGGTACTTCTAAATCATTACCTGCGCAGAAAAAAAGAGGTAGACCGAAAAAAGTAATTCACTCAATTGAAGAAGTTGAAACGAAAAGAAAGCGCTCTGAATATAAGAAGAATCATGAATCCGAACGTCGTAAGAAATTGATGGCTAAATCGACAGACCATTCTGTAGATCTTGCTACTGGTGATAAACCAGTAGAACAAGGAACATTGACACCGAATCGTCAGGTTATTTTAGAAAATTTATCGTCAACGAGTAGTTCTAATGTTGGCATATCTAAGGAATCGATCTATCAACGAACTCGTAGCAGTCATTCGCATGGTGATGACGTGTCAGAAATAGATATTCCTGGTTCTTCTGAATCATTACCTGCGCCGAGAAAACGAGGTAGACCAAAAAAAATGATTCACTCGATTGAAGATGAAGTTGAAATTAAAAGAAAGCGCTCTGAATATAAGAAAAATCATGAATCCGAACGTCGTAAGAAACTGATGGCTAAACAGACAGACCATTCTGTAGATCTTGCTACTGGTGATAAACGAGTAGAACAAGGAACAGTGACACAGAATCGTCAGGTTATTTTAGAAAATTTACCATCAACGAGTAGTTCTAATGTTGGCACATCTAATGATTCGATCTATCAACAAACTCTTAGTAATGATTCACACCGTAATGAAGTGTCAGAAATCGATATTCCTGGTACTTCCGACTCCATACCTGTGCCGAGACAAGTAGGTAGACCTATAATTGGTCGAACATGTAATGAACATGAAGAAATACGAAATAATCGACGTAGATATAAAAGGAGACATGAAAATGAGCGTCGAATTGAATACAGCACAAGATTATTGAATACGAGAACCTATTTCTCACAGAACAATCAGCCTTGCAATATTGATTCGCAGTTAAATTTAAGTAATATTGTTAACGAACATTATATAGGTGAAATGAATGTTTTGTGTATTCATTGTGGTGCAAAACATTTTGCAGCTGAAAAAGTATCAAATAAAGGAAATTCTTTTAATGATTGTTGTAGCCACGGAGCTGTTGAATTAGAAGTTGTACCTTTCATAGACGAATTGCAGGATCTGTTTGAAGGTAATGATCCAGATTCTCAAACGTTTTTTCAGCGAATACGTGCTTACAATAATTCTCTATCATTTGCTTCATTCAATGCCAATTTAGTTAATTTTCAGTCCAGACGACCAGGACCATTTTGTTTCAAAATTCAAGGACAAATTTATTATCAGATTAACACTGCTCTATACTCGGATAGTACTAACGTACCAAGTTTCGGACAACTATATATCTTAGACCCTGATGAAGCTACGCAACATCGCTTAAATAGTAATGAACAATTGAATGTCAACGTGATACATAGATTAGACAGAATTATTAGAGAAAATAATGTGTTTGCGCAATCGTATCAAATGATGTCTGAAGAAATTAGGAATCAAGAAAGCCATTCAAATGATGCATCAAATTCAGAAATGTGTATGTCATTTTCATCAAGACCAGGTTTAGATCTACGGAGATATAATGTTCAGAGATGTAATGAAGTGGCTGCCATTTTCACTACGACTGCCGATGGAGAAATTCCTGATTCTTATATAACTATACGAAATAAAATTACTAAAGAATTAAAATGTATCAGTAATTTAGATCCAAACGTTGAGCCATTAATTTATCCCTTATTTATTCCACGTGGTACTAGGGGATATGATCCAAATTTAACACGTATTAACAGTAATAAACGTATATCGCGCGCAGCTTATATAAAATACCGTATGGCTATAAGAAATGAGTTTAATCCAATTATAAGGGGCAGGAAACTATTTCAACAATGGACTGTTGATAGCTACGTGAAAATGGAAAAGGATAGAATAACGTATTGCAAACAAAATCAAAATCAATTACGCGTAGATTCATATCGTGGACTTATGGACTATTTACATAATTCCGCAAATTCGATGAATAATGAAAACAATCGTATAGGAAAAGTTGTGATATTGCCATCAACCTTTATAGGCTCGCCGCGAAATATGATGCAGAACTATCAAGATGCAATGGCTATAGTACGAAAATACGGTAAGCCAGACCTTTTTATTACAATGACATGTAATCCAAAATGGCGTGAAATAGAAGAAAATTTATTTCCAGGTCAAACTGCTTCAGATAGACCAGATATTTGTACAAAAGTATTTAACATAAAGAAAGATTGCTTGATGGATTTAATTGTAAAAAAGAAACACTTTGGAGAAGTTGTCGCGTATGTATATGTTATTGAATTTCAAAAACGAGGACTTCCTCATGTACATATTTTAATTACTTTGAAACAAAACTCAAAAATAACAACTTCCGACGTTGTAGACCGTTACATATCAGCAGAAATTCCTGATAAAGATGTACATCCGGTGTTACATGATATTGTTATGAAAAATATGATACATGGACCATGTGGAGATTGGTGTATAAAAAATGGTACATGCTCAAAACATTTTCCTCGATCATTTGAAGAACATACAACAATGAATGCAGATGGTTATCCTATATATAAACGCCGAAATACCGGAAAAACATATGAGCGTCCAGGAAGATATATCGTCGATAATCGTCACGTGGTACCTTATTGCCCATATTTATCGCTTTACTTTAACTGTCACATTAACGTTGAAGTAGTCTCAAGTATAAAATCAGTTAAATATTTATACAAATATGTATATAAAGGTAATGATGCTGCAGCTATAACGATATCGGAAAGAACGTTTAATGAAAATACCATCGAATATGATGAAATCAAGAATTACATAGAAGCAAGATATGTCAGTCCTGTAGAAGCATGTTGGCGTATATTAAGTAAACCATTACAGAGCAAAAGTCATGCAATTTCCAGATTACCAGTACATTTACCTAATCATCACAACGTAATTATAAACATGGATACAATAAATAACGTAACGATTGAATCTTTAAATCAAGTTACAATGCTTATTGATTAGTTTGCTTTAAATGCTCGAGATGATCAAGCTAAACAATACTTATACACAGAGATACCATCGCATTATACATTTAAAAAACAAACAATTGATGGAAGGCAAGTAAGTCGATGGGAACAAAGAAAATCACATTTTAGTTGTATTGGACGTATGTATTCTGTAAGTCCAACAGAAGTAGAATTATATCACTTGCGTTTATTATTACTTTCGGTTAAAGGAGCTATAAGTTTTACTGATCTAAAAACAGTCAATGGTACTGTTTATCAAACATTCACGGAAACCTGTTTGGCTTTAGGTCTTATAGAAGATAATCAAGAATGGAACCGAGCTATGCACGAAGCAGAAATCTGGATGATGCCCAGACAATTACGTCAATTATTTGTTAGAATTTTAATTCATTGCAGACCGATTCGTCCAGAAAATTTGTGGGATGAATTTAAGATAGTTTTGTCCGAAGATTATATTCGCCAATTGGGGGTAGATGCAGGACAAAGGAGAGCTTATAATCAAATTAATAATTTATTACATTTAGAAGGATATACCTATTCTGATTTTCCAAACTTGATGCCACCAGAAGAAGAGGAGGAAGAAAATTTGTTTGCAGATAATATGTCTACTAATGAAAATAATCATATTGGATTACAGCAATATAATACATTAAACGCAGAACAAAAGGTTATTGTAGATTCAATTCTAAATACCGCCGTTGGCGAAAATGAGAGTGGTAGTAAATGCGTTTACATTGACGGTCCAGGTGGAACAGGCAAAACCTTCATTTACACCACATTATATTATTTATTAAAGAGCAAAAACATTCGTGTAAGTACAATGGCCTTTACAGGAATTGCGGCCACATTATTGCCATCTGGGCGAACAGTTCATAAAACGTTTCAATTACCTGTTCCGCTATTTTCGGATTCATCTTCTAATATCAAATTGCAATCTAAAGAAGCTAAAGATTTAAAAGAAATCGAAGTATTCATTTGGGATGAAGCTCCAATGGCTCCTCGCTATGCACTTGAAATTGTAAATAAAACGTTGCAAGATATAATGAATACTAATGAAATATTTGGAGGAAAAATCATGATATTAGGAGGCGACTTTCGACAACTTTTACCTGTCAAAATAAATAGTACTCGTGATGAATTGATCAACCTTAGTATCAAAAAAAGTTTGCTTTGGAATAATTTCACAATTTTTTCTTTAACGGAAAATATGCGAGCATTGCCAGCAGAAGTTGAATTCAGCAAATTTTTAATTGACCTTGGGGATGGTATATTAAATGATTCTGATGACAATGTTGAGTTACCGGAAACATGTGTAGCAGAATTTGAATTGGATATTGTTCAAGATATGTATAAAGATATGATCGAGCAAAATAATTTTGAAGACATATCAAATTGTGCAATATTGTCTGCTAGAAATGCTGATGTTGAAGAAATAAATAATAGAGTGGTTCAGTTGTTAAATCCAATAAATGAACGGATATATACAAGTGTAGATAGTGCAGAACTATCTGAGGATAACGGTGACATCAGCGAAGCTTTATTGCCGGAATATTTAAATACATTGTCACCTCCATCACTACCTCCCTACAAATTGCATCTTAAAGTAAATTCAGTAGTTATGCTTATTCGAAATTTAAGCATTTATGAAGGTCTATGTAATGGCACACGATTACTTATTTTGGAATGCTGCAACAACTTATTAAAATGTAAAATATTAACTGGAGATAAAAAAGGTGATATTGTTTTTTTAAATCGAATCACGTTATATTGTGAAAATGTATATCCTTTTACATTTAAAAGAAGACAATTTCCACTTAAATTAGCATTTGCAATGACAATTAATAAAGCACAAGGTCAAACATTTCAAAAAATAGCAATCGATCTGAGAAAAGATGTATTTAATCACGGGCAATTATATGTAGCATGTTCTCGAGTCCGTTCAATGAGTTCACTGAAAATATATCTAGGCGAACAACGTAATTCCCGAAAAGTGAAAAATTTCGTATACAAAGAGCTTTTTTCATAGACTTGCTAAATCAAATCCAGATGAAAATTCATGAAAAAATTTTCGTACACTAAAAAAATAAATACGTGATTGACGTATATTTTTACCTATTCAGAGAGACACATAAACTACATAACCTCATTCAATTCGACAGTTTACTCGATTCATTCAAATTTTTACCTGACTAGGACCAAACGGGCGCTTCGCGCCCGCGAAATATCAAATTTAATATTGTAACGAAAAATTACCGTTTAAACGTCAAAGGCTTTTCGAATCTGTCAAATATGACAGTCAAGGCTATGTTCGGAAAATTTGAATAAATGACAACAATGAATAAATCGAAATTTCGATACGAAGCTAAGTTAACGGGGCACATGACTTTTTTTATATTGGATTCAAGGAAACTTTGCTTTGTTTGTTGTCGGTTGATGTTTTCTTGTTCAAATCGTTTTTTTTTTCGGAATATAATCGCATAATTAATTGTAAAAAAAATAAAAAAAATTTGTATGTCCGATTGTCAAGAGTCAAACAGACAAATTTCAAATACTAAAATGTTTAATTTCAAAAAGTACAATATTATTGTCCGCTTTTTAATTGTTCAAAAGGAAAATGTCCAGTATCAAACAGTTTATTTACCAAAAAATTCGAAAAATAACATACAAAATATTATGTACCAGTTTCGTGTACAAAGAACTTTTTTTATAGACATACTCAAATCAAATGAGGAACTATTGAAAAAAATGTTTGTCCAATATAATATTGTATAACCGTACGTTCTGTAAGAATGGAGACACGAATTTCAAACAATGATTTGATACAATTATTTCAGCATAATTTATACAAACGTTTTACAAATAAATGCTTATTTATGAAAACCGAAAAGTATGTTAAACATTGCAATGAATAAATGCATGAATTTCAATATATTCTTCAAGTTTCATTGAATTCTTATTATTGTAAATTGACAATTAACTACTGCGGTGAATAGTTCACCTTAAAAATATATTAAAAATGTCCTGAATTTATTGATTGTATATAAAATTGTTCATTGTTCAGATGATTGCATTCAAACTCTAAACTGTTCAAACTTTGAACAGTTTCGAGTACAAGTGCAATTATTATGAGTATAATGTAATAATTGCATTTGAATTATAACCCTCTTAAAAATATCCGATTGCAACAAGTTGAATCTGATTGTCACAAGTATTTATTTCACCAAGAGGAATCAGGTATATGAAGTAGATTCAGATTGACCTAACTGCAAATCTTCTTTTGACAAGAGGAATAATTTTGAGATAAATTTTTTTTAAACCGTAAAGCTTACAGTCCAGACTGTAAAGATGGCAGTCTGCATTGTTGTGTTTACACTTCATTTTTTTCAGTGTAATATTTAATTTGTAATTCTGATCGATATTTACTAATATTATTTACTGCTGACCATTCCCATGAATTATTAATTTAACAAGTTAATAGTCAGATTAATAGTTTTTAATATTACTAACATTTTCTATCTTGCTATTTATTGGTTATTAATTAAAACATTATTAAATGTCGTTATACGATTTGATTCGGAGGTTTAACGAAACATTTATCTCAATGCAGCATCAGAAAAACAAATTTCAGAGCGCGCGTAGCGCGCTTTTGTTCTAGTTTATAAAAAAGAATAAAATGACTAACCGTCACCCGTGCTAGGTCGCGGATCTTCCAGAACGTTGCAGACGCTGAATGTACTACCACCGCCTGGCTTGACAATTCTGAAAATACCTGTAACAGAACAAACATTTTTTAATAACGTTTTACTGATTATTCTTTATTACTCGATTAGACTGTACTCACCAGGTGGTACTGTTACATCTTTGACGATAATCGGTATCGGTGCGAAGAATTCATCATCATTGTCATCGTACAACGTTTCATGGAGGGCTGTGAAAAATCAAAAACAACATTTTCGGATTACCACTTTTTTTTTAGATTTTTAAATTCTTCGTAATGTATCATTTACCTTGCGATCTGCGAAAATCGGCTGCTATTTGGTGGACGATAGGACGGTGCAAGTCGCCGCGCTGCTCCAAAACTTTGCCAACCAATAGCACAATCCGCCAGTTACGGTAGGTATTTAGTTTTTTGTTTATTTTCGCCAATTTCGGAACACTCGCTTAGCGTAGCCCAAATTT
>JABFQJ010000110.1:0-10800 GCA_022816905.1 Trimorus sp. ZL-2020 | reverse complement strand
ATTCGACCTACATGTAATCTCAAATCGTAAAAATGTTATAAAAAAGGCGGCCAAGTTATTTTAGCGCCTCTGTCGATTTTTTAACGAAAGAATAAATAATCTCACTACCGCCAATGCATTGATTCATAAAGCTCCACGAAAAAGTGAAAACTTAAGAAATTCACATTGAAGAAATTGTCCAGCGATGTTTTCGCAAGTTAATAAGTGTGAAATCCGACCTTCATGCCAGAAGCGTTATGTGCTGATTCAGAGAGATGCGTATCTTGAAAACTGTGCCAGGAAAATGGCGCAGCTATTTAATAAAGCATAAAAGCTGTAACAGGTATCTCTTGAATGACTAACAAGGTGACTTGGCCCAAATTCTTACACCTGAACCGGCAGATTTAACAATTTCCTACATTTCCCAACTAAATCACTGACTTAAAAAATTGACGTTTCTAATTGCAGAACGGATCCACAATCATAATTGACCAAATGAATTCTCATTAACTCTAAATAAACATGCAGTTACACTTTCACGCGTGGCAAAATCCATGTTAGACCAGTGCAGACCATGCTCAGTGACCATTGCAACAATGACTTGTGAGCATTCACCAAAGATGGTATGATTATATACGACGGTTGGAGTACACGAAAAGTATGACCCCACAGAGAATACAGCCACAAGGGCAAGCGTGCGAGACATGCGCGCGTGGTAGCCTGTTGCTTGTCCAGAGCGGCAACGACAGAGCCAGTTGCTGGTCGTCCTCCAGATACACACCTTCCCTAGGACCACACCGTTCGCCGTCCTTTAGGTGGGGCAGACGGTCATCGTCGTACACCGAAATCCAAACTTGGCACGTTGTAATCCTCAACACAAGCCGGAGCGTTCACACAACACCAGATCGGGCACAAGAATCGAACAAAAATTTGCAGCGTCGCAAGGTCGAGGTCAGTCCCGGAGGATGATGCTCGTCTGGTGTCCTGGACGTTCGTCACTTTCGGCGGGCGCACTCGAATAAATCGAAGTCGTAAGAAGCCAGTCGACGGCTATCTCGAGACTGCTGCCAATGCCAGGCGCAAGGCGTCGCGACGCCCTCCGTCTTCGCCTCGCTCCGGCCGATACGACGCTTCTTCTAATGGCATCGAAGCTGAAACCACAATCGACACTTGATTACCGTTCGACACGCCAGTCATCGGCACCATCTTCCCCGAACCAAGTGCCTAATTTTTTCACCGCAACCCCGAACGAGACGTTCTTTTAAGTCCAGTCACTTGGAGACGAGGTCTAGGCGCTTCTTGGTCAGACGAGGAACCTGTGATTGAAAAATCAACGACAGGGTGTTGTTCAGTTTTTAGTTCCTCGATGGGGAAACTCGGTACAGAGGAATCTCTGCTGTTTGGGTAATTTTAACCAAGGACAAATTGTTACGAAATGACCATTTTTAAAGAAACGTTGATAATTAAGTAAGTTCAGGAAAGTAATAAAGATGTCTGGTACTGGTCAATGTTTATACATATTAGTAATAAACAATTCAGTGGCCCGAATCCAAGAAAGTGTCCGCTAGTAAAAATTGGGACAGTCATTAGCAAGTGAAGTTAAAACCACGAGATAATTGATTTATAAATCGTGAGGAAACACGAAATGGGTGGTTTCCTTGAAAATAATTGGTATCGGCGGACTTTTTACCTCGGTTCTGCGGCTGCTTTCGATGTAATTAGTGATTGTGTGGCTTGGGGCCAGGATATGTAAAAAGTTAAATTTATAAGTTGGAGAATTTTGGCTATGTATTTTTTGTTCATAAAATGTTAATGATTTTGAAATAGATTAATTAATCGAAAACTTCTTTTTTAATAGTGAAGTAATATGAACACCACTTCAAAATAGGTCTCTCATCGACAATTTTGTCATTTTTGAACTCAAATTTCTGTTTGAGTGAATCAATTATAGAAAAAAATGTTCAGAAATCTCGGAATAATTATGTTTCTAGTTGAAACATATCATACTAGAATATGAAAAATATTTTTCCATTATTGAGAAAAATGTCTCTGGAAGCATCAATTCAAAATAGGTCTCTCATCGACAATTTTGTCATTTTTGAACTCAGAATTTTGTTTGAGTGAATCAATTATTGTAACGTTTCAACGCTACATAATTGTATGTTCTGAGCTAAGTTCTCACAATCACTCTCCAAAGCCAATAAAAACAGCAATCGTGTATTGAAATTTCTTTTAAGTTCATCATTCAAATACTTGTGAGCTATTTTTAATAAATTGCTGTTAATTTTCTCTAGTTTCAAGTATTTGAAAAACACTTAGATTGAGCATCAGAAATGGAGATATTGTTTAATGGAGCCTCTGATGAAAATTTATATTCCCAGTAAACGAAAACAAATTAGTATACCAAAATATTCTATTACTTAATTACTTATGAGTTATTGCTTTTGGCTGAAATCTAACGTTCCCATCCGTCGATAACTTATCTTCCAACGGGAAGAAACTATATTTCGCATGTGTTCGATATTGAGGCCATTCGGCAAAATAAACACTCATTGGACAATTTATTTTTCTTTGTTTTGATTTGCCCGAAAACCCAATCGACCGAAACCGGGGGATTAGAACCTTAGATTACGCACGCGCAATTAAAGGCACCGGCCATAATTCGATCCGTGATCGACTGATCAAGATAGTTAACATATAGCACTCGTAGTGACAGGTAGCAGTCGTGTTCCTTAAACCATTCTTCCCCGCCCAACGGTGGAATCCAAATTCCCAAATCCTTCCCAGTGTACAAGGCTCCGGTCGTGTCGACCGGACCTTTTGTCCAGGGCGCCGTCGGGACAGTTTACGCGTCGCGAAACGGGGATTTATATCAACGTGTCACGGCCGTCCGTGAGGGGGGTTGTTAAATTTGTTAAAGTTCTCCTGCAAGCAGAGGCTGGTAAACCTCGCTGCAGGACGAACCATAGAGTCAGTTAGAAAATTGTGCGAAACATTTTGCCAATATCCTACAAAATTTGCGACACGTTGTCGCTTAATAAAAGAGTAAAGTTGCGACACGTTGTCGCATAAAATCATTTCTTTTAGCTAGTGGAACGTTTCCACATTCAATTTAATTCATTCGTATTTACTTTCAGAACCAAAACATTGTCATAAGCTAAATTTAAACTCAGAATTAATGTCACATTTTATTTCTCAATTTTGCTTGAATTCACAATTTAACGTAGCATCGGTCTGAGCGTCGTCAGACTTAACATTTTGTAATTGTTTATAATTGAAAATTTTGTTAACAACCGCATAACTTTAAAACCTGAAATTTGGATACAGGTGCCCCATGCATGGGTCAATATGCAACAAACGGTCCTTCGAACGCGGATAGACAAATAAACAAATTATAAACAATTGCATTTGTTATAAACAATTTTCGGGAAAAAATAATTTAAGTGTAGAATTTCCCCCCGGTTTCGAAATGACTGCTCACGAGTCTTTGAATCAATGGGCATCGTGTATACGAACTGCCACCAAGGAATTAACCTCACTTTTGATTAACACCAAGAAACGTGGAAGAGATAATTTTACAGTCACTTATTTAAAAGCACGACGCAAAACTGCAATTCAAGTTTATACTACGGCAAAGGAATACCACATTTTGATTGAGTCCAATGTATCGGAAGAAGCTCTCGAAACGACCACCTACGTTAAGGAGGGTTATTTCGACAAATTAGTAGCGATTTTTGAGGAATGTGAGGAATACTTGACAGGGTTTATAGATGCATTAGCACCCGAGATTCAGACCATTCAGGAAATACCCTCCAACCTCGTACGGTTACCCCAAATTGATTTACCTAAATTCGATGGGAAACTGGAAAATTGGACTTTCTTTCGTGACACTTTTAAATCGGTCGTACACGATAACCCCACGATTGCTGGAATACAGAAATTCCATTATTTACGTTCATGCTTACAAGGTGAAGCCCAATCAGTTATACAGGCCCTACAAATTTCGGAAAACAATTATAAGATTGCTTGGGATAATTTAAATCTTGCATATGAGAACGAACGGTTAATTATTTCACAACTTCTGAATTCAATTACTGGCATTCGTAGTGTCACCTTCGATTCTCTGATGTCATTTAAACATTTTAGAAATACAATTCACGTCGCTTTAGATTCACTGAGAAACTTAAAAGTTGAAATTGAGTCACCTCTTTTAATTCATATTTTAACTTCTAAGTTTGATCGACAATTGCGAGGTGAATGGGAAAAATCTTTAACTGACCATCTCAAGTACCCAGCCTTCAAAGATTTGGATAAATTTATTCTGGATCGTATCCGAACATTAGAAGCTATTAATTCCTCTGACACTCAACCCAATCATGGCCCTCGCCGGACAACTCATTCCCTAAACGCGACTCACACAGCCTTTACATGTACTTATTGTGATAAACCGGGACACTCAATATTTAGATGCTATAAGTTTCGGGATCTTAAACCGCCAGATAGAGTTTCGTCAATTCGGTCCAAATCCTTATGCCTCAATTGTTTAAAATCGCATCCCACCTCAGAATGTAAATCCGAATTCAACTGCAAGAAATGTGGAAAACGACATGCCACATTGCTGCATATTGATAGAGATTCAGTTCAGAGTGGAGTGCCTCAATCCCACTCTCGACCCACTACAACACAGTCAAACCTAGATCACATACAGTCCACTGAAGTAGAGGTGCACTCCTACCTCAATGCAAACACACACTCACGCAAAATTCTAGCCACCGCTCGGATAACTTTAAAGGCCCCGTGTGGACGGACCTTTGAAACCCTGGCCTTGATAGACCCGGGCTCCGAAGCCACTTTTATCTCAGAACGCGCGGCCCAATCACTCCGACTTTCTCGTAGAGGGTTGAAAATGAGTATTTTGGGAATTGGCGGAATTAAAACAAGACAAGTGCGTCACTTGACCCAAGTCATTGTAAAGTCAAAAATAAATCCTGCATTCAGTCTCGATCTCGAAGCAATTATACTTCCAAAGATCACCGAGTACACCCAGAAACGAGTTTGTCCTGCTGATTTCCCAGAGATTGAGGACCTTGAATTAGCTGACCCATGTGATCTCGTAGGGTCACCAATCGACCTTTTGATTGGAGTAGATTATTTGGGGTCCATTTTCACTGGTCAACAAATCATTTCGCGGGACAAGCAGTTGACAGCCCAATCCACCACCTTGGGCTGGGTGATTTTTGGAAAAATGGCTGATTTCTCTTCCTATCGCATTACAGTCCACCATTGTTGCGATGTAGATCGTCATTTGACTCGCTTTTGGGAACTGGAATCCATCCCAGAGATGACTCATTTAAGTCCTGAAGAAGAGTCTGCTGAGACACTATTTCGAGACACCACCTCTCAGACATCTTCAGGACGCTTTGTAGTGCGACTACCCTTTAAGTCGGATGAGGCTAAATCTTCACTTGGGCAATCTCGTAAGATTGCGGAAGCCTTTTTGACTAGGATAGCCCGTAAATTCCAAAGGGATGAGACTCTGAAAACAGAATATAGTAAGTTTATTGCTGAATATGAGGAGCTGGGTCATATGAGACTATTGACTGAACCTTCTAAAATCTTAGATCTACAACGTATTTATATACCTCATCATGCAGTTTTCAAAGTCGTTGACAATAAACCTAAGATCCGCGTCGTTTTTAATGCCAGTGCTCCTACGAGTACTGGAGTTACACTTAACGACGTTTTGTGCACTGGCCCTAAATTACAAAAAGATATTGCTTCGATTCTCATTAACTGGAGAATTCATAAATTCGTTTGTACATCAGATGTGGTTAAAATGTTTCGGCAAATTCTGATACAAGACAAAGATCGAATTTACCAAAACATCATCTGGCAGAATTTTGAAACGGGACAGTTTGAGTACTACGAACTAAATACGGTCTCATATGGTCTGGCTCCTGCTCCATATCTTGCTAATAGAACCATGCGAGAGCTTGCTTTGCGAAACGGCTCTGACTTTCCTTTAGCTGCTGAGACGTTGCTCAATGATATGTATGTAGATGACCTTTTGTTTGGGGCTAATTCCGTCGATCAGCTGATTGATCACCGAAAACAACTTCTGGGAATCTTCCACTTAGCGGAAATCGAATTGAGTAAGTGGCTCACTAACGTTCCCACACTGCAATTGAATGAAGAGACTTCCACCACAAAGGAGATCCATGACGTAGAGAATTCAGACTCGAAAATCCTGGGCATCTCATGGACTCCTACATCAGATCAATTTTTCATCCCTTCACTACCCTGTAACTCGACTTGTACGACAAAAAGACACTTTCTCTCAGAGGTTGCTCGGATTTTTGACCCTCTGGGATGGTTATCACCTGTGACAGTTTTATTTAAACAATTTTTGCAAGCACTCTGGATTCAAAAGCTAGATTGGGACGACCCTGCTCCCCCTGCCTTGAGACAGGGCTGGCAAGAGTTATATGAGACATTAGTTCATTTGAATAAACTTAGAATCCCACGCTGGTATGGGTACGAGTCTACTTTCTCCCAGGTAGACCTCGTGGGATTCTCCGATGCGTCATCGGCAGCGTATTCCGCTGTAGTTTACATACGAGTAATTAATCCCGGTTGCGCCATTCGTACGTTTTTGATCATAGCCAAGTCTCGAGTAGCACCATTGAAAACGATTAGCATTCCTCGGTTGGAATTATGTGGCGCCACGCTCTTAGCGAAGTTGATAACCTTTGTGCAAAGTTCTCTTCGTGTTTCCGTGCGTCAAACCTTCGCCTTCACCGACTCGCAAATCGTACTTGCTTGGCTTGCTAAGTCTCCGAGCAATTGGTCAGTCTTTGTAGCCAATCGGGTCTCCACCATTCTTACAACTATTCAGGACACAAGGTGGGGATACGTAAACACAAAACACAATCCAGCTGATTTGAACTCCCGTGGAGTTAAGGTCCGTGACCTTATTGAATCAGAACTTTGGTGGCATGGTCCACCCTTCCTGAGGGAAGCAGTCGAACTTGAAGTGCGGAATGACTACACGACTGAAGTTGACTCTCGACACACTCGCCAGGCTCACACTGCAGCAATTCGCGAAGAGATCAACCCCTTTTGTCGTTTCTCCTCGTACGGACGTCTGATCCGCACTTATGGGTACGTTGCCCGTTTCATCAACGCTGTTAGAAGAACACCTCCAGAGTCGAATGATTTGGTTTTGACGGAGGTGGAGATTCAGCAGGCGAAATCTTATATCATTAAAACAGCACAACAATTGGAATTCCAACGCGAGATAACTGACTTGTCGATTGTGGGCAAATTACGTCCCGACTCCGGGTTGCTCCCCTTGTCGCCATTCTTGGACGAAGGGGGTGTACTCCGGCTTGGTGGGCGGTTGTCCAGATCAAATTTGCCCACATCGCAAAAACACCCTATCATCTTGCCTCAAGGACCCCTCGCCAACATGATTATCCGCCACGTTCATCACCTTAGTCTTCACGCTGGTGTGCAACTCACGTTGAATCTCCTCCGCAGAGAATTCTGGATTATCAACTCCAGAAATGCCGTGAAGACTTGTATTTACAACTGCCTCCCTTGCAAACGCGAACGAAAGGTACTATCGGAACAATTTATGGGTTCGCTACCAAAGGAAAGATGCACACCTTCACGCCCATTTTCTAACGCAGGGGTGGACTATGCAGGCCCCTTCTTTTTGCTTGACCGTCTGAGCCGCGGAGTGCGCACGCACAAGGCTTACATCGCCGTATTTATCTGTTTAGCGACAAGGGCTGTACACCTAGAGTTGGTATCTTCACTTGACACGCCTTCCTTTCTTGCTGCCTTTCGCAGGTTTACATCCAGACGCGGGCTACCGAAGAAAATGTTCAGTGACAACGGTAGGAATTTTGTTGGAGCAGATGCTGAACTCCAGCGCGCTCAGCTTCGGGCATCGCGTGATCCCGAATTCCGAAATAGGTGTGTCACTGAATGTCTCGAATGGCATTTCATCCCCCCTGCCTCACCGCATTTTGGAGGATTATGGGAATCAGGTGTGAGGTCTGTGAAGCACCACCTGAGAAGAGTGGTTGGGTCTTTTACACCCACCCATGAGGAGATGACAACCCTGCTATGTCAGATCGAGGCGTGCCTCAACTCACGACCTATTTCCAAGTTATACGATGACCCAGATAGCTTGGATGTCTTGACACCAGGGCATTTCTTAGTCGGTGGACCCATCCTAGCCCCCCCCGAGCCTTCTCTGCTGAACCTAAGTGAAAACCGTCTGGACCGCTGGCAACGTTTGCAGCGGATCCTGCAAGATTTTTGGAAAAAATGGACGGAAGAATACCTGACGACGCTGCAATCACGCCAGAAATGGCAAGAGAAAAAGTACGACCTTAAGGTTGGGGATTTAGTTCTGATTCGCGATCCTAACAATCCTCCTTGTCGTTGGACCCGAGGTCGTATCCTTGACCTGAAAATTGGAGTTGACGAGGTCCCGCGTATCCTTACCCTCAAAACCCCACATGGTTCAATCGTTCGTAACGTTACCCAAGTCTGTCCGTTGTTATCGTCTTGAGTTAACTGTATCGTACTTCAGCTAACAGTATTCAGCAAAATTTTCAGCCATGGAACCTTTCACTCCGGACACGTTCCTCGCCACGTCCATGCAGGTCGTATCCCTGAGGACTCCGGGAACGACAGGCTCAACTGAGGAGGGAGACGTACTTTCCGCCATCAACGAGCTGCTGGGAGATATGTCTCCTGCTCCAGCACCCCCACGATCTGACTCTCCCCTCGCACGCCTACCACTACGACCCCCACCGAGCAGGCCACTGTTCAGGGCACCACAACTTCGCATTCCTCCACCCGGCCCGGTTTACCAACGACCACACGTGGGGGCGGGCGGGGCGGCGGCTCCTCGGGCTGACTCGACGACCGTGGTTTCGGCCCCTGGGGTCGTCGCTCCTCAACGCCCTCCCGCCGACAGACGGGAGCCTTCAGCTCCCGGCTGCTCTAGCTGGCTCCGGATTCGCCCTCGGAGTCTCGGTGGCCTTACGCAGAGGGTCGGTAGTGTCACTGACACGGGTCTTCCTCCCACTCCCGATAGCTACCGTCGGTTCATGGAGGCCCGAAACTTTGCTCGTCAGAGGGGAGATCGACGCCTCTATGATCCGACCGCACGGGAGTGGGAGTACGACGCCCAGCACACCGTGGTTCGTGCCTTCGGGCACGAGATATTGGTTCCGAGGCGAGACCGGACACGCTACCGGGCCTGGCGGAGAAAACTCCCAATAGGGAGGATACTATTCGTTGGGACAGGACAATGGTGCTTCGTGTAGCACAATTAACGAGCTCTACGGAGCCCTATTAAACTGTAGGTAGTGCATGGTCTGTGTCCTACATAAAACCATTACATTATATTAAACAACTTGTTCATTTTGTTTAAGGTGGGCGGTGTTCGATATTGAGGCCATTCGGCAAAATAAAAACATTGGACAATTTATTTTTCTTTGTTTTGCTTTGCCCGAAAACCCAATCGACCGAAACCGGGGGATTAGAACCTTAGATTACGCACGCGCAATTAAAGGCACCGGCCATAATTCAATCCGTGATCGACGGCTTAAGACAGTTCACTTATAGCACTCGTAGTGACAGGTAGCAGTGTGTTCCTTAACCTATTCTTCCCCGCCCTACGGTGGAATCCAAATTCCTAAATCCTTCCCACTGTACAAGGCTCCGGTCGTGTCGACCGGACCTTTTGTCCAGGGCGCCGTCGGGGCAGTTTACGCGTCGCGAAAAAGGGAAATTATATCAACGTGTCACGGCCGTCCGTGAGGGGGGTTATTAAAATTTGTTAAAGTTCTCCTGCAAGCAGAGGCTGGTAAACCTCGCTGCAGGACGAACCATAGAGTCACTTAGAACATTGTGCGAAACATTTTGGCAATATATCACAAAATTTGCGACACGTTGTCGCTTAATAAAAGAGTAAAGTTGCGACACGTTGTCGCATAAAATCATTTCCTTTTAGCTAGTGGAACGTTTCCACATTCAATTAATTCATTCGTATTTACTTTTCACAACCAAAACATTGTCATAAGCTAAATTTAAACTCCGAATTAATATCACATTTGATTTCTCAATTTCACTTGAATTCAAAAGTTTAACGTAGCATCGGTCTGAGCGTCGTCAGACTTAACATTTTGTAATTGTTTATAATTAAAATATTTGTTAACAACCGCATAACTTTAAAACCTGAAATTTGGATACAGGTGCCCCATGCATGGGTCAATATGCAACAGAAACAAATCTAAAAAGATGCAAAAGTTTATTTGATGTTTACTTAATAAGAATCACTATTCAAACTACATTAAAATAATTTATACTTTTTGTTTTAATTGACATCTTGCAGATCATAACAATCCGATGAAATCTTTCTAAATTTAATTTAGCCTTCAATATAGAAAAGACACATTTTAATAGAAATTCAGAATTGATTTAAATCTAAAAAAATCTGATTTAAATCAAATAAATCAATTTTTTAGATTTTTTCTGTAAAAAATCGGATTTTTTCCCAACCCTATGTAAATATATTTGTAAATATTACTTAACTAAAAAAATAAAACTTTATTTTTTTAAATAAGTTTGAACACTTACAAATTGTTTTCTCTCTGTATTTAATAATTCCTAAAAACAAAATATGAACCAGATTCATACTGCAAAAACACACGTTCTTCAGACAACTCTTTGAAAACACTTATTTTTACAGTGTATGCAGAACGTAAAATGGACAAAGGGTTTCTCACGTAAGATATG
>JABFQJ010000109.1:0-10794 GCA_022816905.1 Trimorus sp. ZL-2020 | reverse complement strand
TGAGGTTGATTTTAAATTGTTTTAACAGTTACTTATCTATGGCTTGTTAATTACGTTTACTTACATGATTCTGTAATACTTGCGACATAAGACAGTCCCACGAAATCCATAGTAGTTTTAATAGTTTCTATTTGTTGGTTTTCTCGAGAATGCTGGACGTGTGTCGTATGAACTTCTATTCGATGGTTCCATGAAGTATGCCCTCTTTTATGATATATTCGTTACCTTTCACATATTTCATTTACAATTAAAGTCAATTCCAACAAAAGCCGCGGAAATCTACCGAAAACTTTTTATGTTATCGTTTCTGTGAAGTCGAATGTTCAAATATAGTCAAACATTAAAATAAATAGATTTCAGGTTAGGTTGTTCGGAGTACACTGTAAAAAAGAATGTAAGATTATTAACTCCCAATGTAAAATATTTCAAAAGCATTCAATTTTTAGGTTAGAAACATTACTTCTAACCTAAATGTAATTTCTATACCATCTGGGACAAAGTCTTCGAACCTATACTAACTTTCTTCAAATAGTAAACGATACGTCGGGATTGCTAAATGATATCGAAAAAGTTACTCAACATTTTTCTCAAAAGTATGGTCCACCATTCCACCACTTATTTGTATTTCCTCGCGAAGAAATGCCCCATAAAAACGGGTTTAAAAACTGTGACATCGGAACTCACAGGGTGATGACAAGCCACCGAAATTGCCATCCTAAATCGTCACTTAACCGTGTCTACGTTTCACGAGATCAGACAGGACGTGGTTTCACGAGGTTGCCAGCTTTCCGAAACGTATCGACGATTTTGGCTGGCTGTGTGCGAAGGTGGTGTTCTCGGGACGCTTGCGTTACCTCCGGGCGTGTACAGTCTCGGATGATTCACCTCTCGTTTACTGCACCGACTTACCCCAGCGATTTACCGTGACAGTGACAGGCGCCGCTAGGTGAACATTCAGTTTGCATCGGCAAACTCCGACGGTGCCCGTCGGAACCGATCTTGTGGATTGACACCGATGAAATGGCAGCATTTTATGCGTTTTCAAGCTGCTAATTGAATTATTAATTGATAATACTGTAACTGATGTTTCATTAACCCTTCCCCTCTATCATCTACTGATCTCCCGATGTAACTGCCGATTCGATATCTATATTAGAAAAACAGACGTATCAGTGGTGTTTCGATTGTAGACACTGAAACATCTTTGGTGTTTTTTGCTAGGTAAAAATGTTTTGTTTTGAGATACTTTTCGTGTTTACTATATCAAAATAAGACACTTGATTTTGTAGTGGCAGTTGTCAGCATTGAGTTTGATGTTGCCTGTGTGATTTTCGACAGCAGTTTGCCACTTTTGTGTAGGGTTTGGTACAGAGTTATTTATGTCCACATGGATTTGCATATATATAAAGCATTTGCAATGCTTCCTCTTTATTCCTATTTCCTTTTTTTGGCTTTTCTGCCAGGTTCTCATATTATCTATTTTTTCTACTTTTTGCAACTGTAAGAAATCCTGCACATTAGAAGTTTCAAACTTTCTCGAATTCAGATGACTTAACTAAATTAACTTTCCAACTAAACTAGAAGCAGCAAAATGTCTCAAAAGAGTCTCAAACTCTGGATGGAAGTGACAAAAAGTTGGCTCTGAATGACAATTGGACGGATAGTTTGGTTAGGTCGATGGTGTGACTTAATTTGATAATGTGATGAGATTTGCCGCTGTTATTTCTGGGATTCGTAATACGAGCGCGCCAAAGGCTGTGGAAAGCGAGACAAGCTTCCTCGCGAGATAAGATCGATAATTTGACACGTTCGACAATCGAGCTGTTTTCATGCAAGTTGGTTCGGATGAGGTATTGTACGCGGCCAACATCTCGGCGTCCGGACAAATTTACGGTGACTTCGCGTTGCGGTGACTTTGAATTAGGTTCAAGTTTTTTGCCAAACTCCTCCAAGTTGGTTCGTTTCTTTCACATTTTTCATTGTCCAGAAGCTATTTCTCAAACTTCGACCCGTGACAGTTAAAAGGGACTTTTTGTACCGAAAAAAGATTGGAAAAGTAACTAGGAAAAAGGATATTCAGATTTTTTCGTTTTTGTTTTGAATGTATTCCAAAACTGTCCATAATTTTGCATTTTCCCCCTCTTCTGGCACTTTTGATTTTCTCTGACACATGAAAAAAATTGTTTGTTCTAGCCATCTATGGATAACAAACCTTGGGCCGACATCAAAAACATTGACACTAAACCATATACAGTCCAAGCTGGGTTAGTAACATTTTTTTATAATTACAAATGTTTCGTTTATAAATAGCATTCATTTTTCAAGATTACTTAATTTTTCTTCTTGTTTTAGAGGGTCTGTAGAAATTACGTGCGAAGTCAGAGGAGGACCCCCACCACATGTTTTATGGATAGAAAACAACCATGATTTGGAAAAACAGGTACGTTTATCATTAATGGTTACCTATCATCTCTGTAGATCATTATATATTATTATAGATCATCTCCATGGATCATTTACGTAGATCATTTTTTAGGTCATTATAGATCATTATAGATCTATAATGTGTCATTATAGTAGATCATTTACGTAGATCATTTTTTAGGTGATTTTAAAACATCAAAATTATAAATGGCAGTGTCAGATAAAGTGAATGCTTGTTAAATTGTAGATCGAAGAATACCAGAAGCAGAGCGACGCGAAGATATCGTGGTCGGGTCTATCGACTGTGATCTCGAAGTACGTGATAGACTGCGCGACTCCGGAGCATCAGCGACCGATACATTGCGCGAGCATTGGCGGCCAAACGGTGCAGCTGTCCAGCAAAGTCCAGATCCTGGTCGAGGGTAGTAATCCGCCGATCAATTAGCGCCATCGCCGTCCGAGGGATCACCCAACGCGCCGCGATTAACCAATTAATCGAGTTTTTCGGATCGCGTTACGTGATGCAATTCGTTAATGTTAATTGATCAATTGAGCCTCGACGCGCTCAAGTGGATTCGATTAGTTTGCCGCGCGGACGACAATAGACGGCCCGTCACGAGCGCGATACTTTCCTTCGACTACCGACGAGTTTACTGGCGATACAGACTCGGCGTGACCTCTGGTGGTCAATTTGTTCGTTATTTATCCGAGTTTCGATTATTTTATTGCATTGTTTCGTTTTTTAAGAAACACCATCTGGTGGCGGTTTGCAGAAACGCGCTCTAGAAAAGCCAATTCGTTATGTTACGTCATAGTCGAAGTTCAAACTAAATTAGTTCCTTAAAGAACGAAGTATGGCTTTAGTTTGGGTTGATTTAGAATTCAGTCGCAGCGCCATCTGTCGGAAAACTATTATAACCATTGGTTTTGGCATCATCTCCCATCAATCCCTTTTTGATGCCGCGAGGGATTATGTTTCTACATCCAACTAGCGCCTCCTAACAACAAAATGTCGTGGAATTTGTTTTTCCTTCCAGGAACCAATTCCGCTGACTGCTCGAATCACCTCAGCAAGCCAGTTATCACCAACTACGCGCCGACCACTCTTGCGCCCCAAGCGACTATGGTGCTGCTGCCCTGCCGTGCCACTGGTAACCCTAAACCCTTCACCTACTGGAAGAACATGGATACGAACCTGCGCATCGACGACAAATACCCCGACGACAAGGTCCAGGTCATGCCTGACGGTGGTCTGCTGTTCACCAAGCTGAACTGGAGCCAGATGGGCACGTACGCGTGTGTGGCGAAGAATTTCGTTGGCACCAGCAGTGTGGAGAGTTTTATCTACCCCGTAGCGGTGAGTTGACGCAACTAAAGCGCATTGGCCAACCGAGCCTTGCCTTACGCGTTATCAGCGGCCTTGGAGGTCCGCCGATTGACGTCAGTCGGCCGAAAACAGCATGAGCAATTTGTTGATTAAGTTGGACGAGTCGAAACGTGCCGGGAAGAGGGGGGTTAGCAGCTTGAGGTGAATGGCACTGTTAGGTGGCCTTAGGGTCAAGAGTTTCAGGTTCTTCTATGACTGATGCTCCAATTTGTTACCTCTTGATATCCAGAACCTTTGAAGATGTTTAGGTGAGCAGGTGACGAAGAGCTACTGGTGCAGGTCACTGTTATATCTTACAATCTAGGAGCTGCTAGTTAAAAAATCGAGGTCCACTTACCCTTATAACCAGATTTACATAAATTGTATGTCAATTGTCTGGTTTATGTAGGGACCCGCGAATTCAGCACTTGAAACTCCACATTGGAGATACCGACGGATCAGATGGTGCAGTGCATTATCGGTCATTGTATTTGAGTGGTCAGCGGGACGCGGTTTAGTTCATTCATTACGCAGTATCGTCTTCTTATTCTACTTCTTCTCCTTCTTCAGTGGCACCAAACCGTCAGGTTTCTACGGCCAATGTAAAACGGTATTTTCAATAAGGAGATTCAGGACCAATAGTGTCCATGTCTAGTATTCGGGATCGAGAGAGACTGAAGTTAATCGACTTCAAAGATAGTAGACCAGTATAGGTGGCAGCACTTTGTTGAAGCAAAGTGCAAGAGGTTGTCCAGTTAACCAAAAATTGTCAGATTTAAAATGAATTTAATACTGGATGGTTATGATAAGAATAAACTAATATCAGATATTTGTTTGACAAATAAGAGATTCTATGGGTCAAAGAAGGGATTCTCGATTCTGCGTAGACTATTCCATTCGGAGTGGTACAACGCAATCCTAGGTTTAGACGTAAAGCTTTCCTCTGAAGGATTTCCAATTTCGGAAGAAAGTCATTCTGACGGTTGAAGGAAGTAGAGCCATATTCCACATAACTTCTGATAAATACTTCATATATAATTAAGAGGATGGAGGGGAACCCCAATGCGTTCCTCTAAAGTAGGCAAGTTTTTGCAGCGTTTAAAAGTTAAGTTAAGGTTTCATTATAGTTATTTTCAGCCGCATTGGCTTTGTTAAAAGCCAATAGGTGCAAATAAAACCTCCAAAGAGGTTTTACCTGAGTCTTTACAATGAGTAGAAAAGAGACTTCCAGATTGAATAGATCGCGCTTCAGTCAATGCTCAACAGTAGCTCCAGAGTAGGTCCTATCGCTTCCGCGTCTCAATCCCGAATGACGCAGTATCGTGACTGATAAGATAACATGGTTATTCGGTAACAACGCTTATATCGCGCCACAGTAACGACGGATACGCGCGGATGCGTGGATTTAGCAATGACTAAGTATTATATAAAGGCCCCGATTGCACGGACCGGAGATAACATCGTGACTTGGGAATGACGACTCAAGTTCGACACTTTTTCGCGACACCGCTCTATCGGGCGCGCAATTTTATAAAACCGGGTTTAAGAATCGAGGAATTGGCAGTTTGATTAGATAGGGGCTTGGTTTTTGTTCCAATGCCTGAAGATCGCTGGAGCGTTTTTAATAGGATTAGGGTTCTTGCACTGTAGCCAGTAATGCAAACCTGTGAAAACTTGAAATTAATTTTCCCTCCTTTGGAACTTGAAGACAAAAAATTCTGATTCAGTGGTACAAACTGCTAAAATCAATGCAGCCAATTGGAAACTACTTTCAGTGATACCAATCGCGAAGTAAGGACTTTTCCTAATGGTGCCAACCCCCAAATCTCGTCTCGTCCTAAATTTCTCGAATTTATAACCCGTTTGACTCGATATTTTATTTATGAAACCATCGTTTTATTTTGCAGAGAGACGAAGGCGAAGTAGATGATAACGATGTGCAACTGACGCGGGACAACTAAGATTGCCACCCCAACCAACCAACATTTTTTCTGTGACGTCATAGTGACGTCACTTGTGAGTCACATGAGAGTAACAAATGAGTCACTTGTGACTCACATGTGCGTCACTATTTCCGCCTCAATTCGATCACATGTGATTCAAATGTGACTTTCAAATAATTCAAGTGACTCGCATACTTTATTGAACATTGGTTTTAAAAGTGCAAAATGAAAGATATATTAATTTTTGCACAAAACAAACTACAACGCGTCAACTGGCTTTACAAAATTTGTCATGAGAAAGATCTGTATGTGAAATAAAATTAACTTAATTCATGTATATCGTGAATTGAAATAAACTTTAAAAACTGCACTTCAAAATTTGAGTCGATATTCTTCTTAACGACTCGAACAACATTAATCAAGCAGCTGGAGACAGGAACCTTCTTCGAGGCTTCTACCAACAAATGTTTTGGATATACAACCATTCTACTAACTAAGTGCTGAAGAACACTAATAACCAACGAATCGCAAATAGTTAAAATTATGATATACCGCAGAAATTCATCAGAGAATGTATGGGAACAATCGTGCAACAGGAATTCTTTACCACTGCCTACATTTGAAGATATGTAAAAAAAAGGCAGTATTCTCCTCCCGTTTATACGCTGCCACTATTACTTACCTACACTCTTCATCTAAGTACCTTGAAAGTAGTCAAGGTAATTGTCAGGAATCCTTATCGGTCATCATAAACAGTTTTATGAAGAATATAAATAGCAAAATGATACATTATAAGTCACGTAGCGCAAATAGTTTGCCAAATTACATCAATTTTATTATTTTTATTACAATGGAAGCGTCTTGGGAACAGTTGTCACCAAACTTCTGAAAACAATTTGTTTCATAAATGAACTCTAAACTAAACATCTAAAGCAACATCTAACTAAATAATCTGTGGTATACAGTTCTATACTACAATGCCAAAAATATGTCTTTTACGTTTCAAACAAATATACATTTTCCTGTGAAAAATTGAACCATCATTTCTGTGTCCAAATGTACGAGTGAATTATTGAAATTGTCCATTGTGTAGCCTTATTTAGTGTCTTGCAATCTTCGGTATCTCGGCGTGAATTTTACAAAAAATGCAAGCGTGGACTAGGTGTTTCTGGTCAGAATCGTCAATGCCGGTGACTCTTTTACATTAGTGGTGTAGAAGTGGAATAGCACGTATTTACTACAATCAGTATTTGCCTTAGTGATCTTTTTATTGTGAGTGTACGGTAACTTAATCATTTTTCTTTTGATGTCAGATAATGAAATCTTGAGCTCAGCTGACAGATTTTTGAAGTTCGCTACACATATTCCGATAAAGGTTGATTTGCATGGTTTTTCAAAAAATGATTCTGCGCCAATAATTTTCTGGCAAGTTAGGATGATCTGATCATTCATCTGTATGATTTTCGTTATTTTGACAATACTATTGTCCTTCAGCATGAACGTGTTTTCTTTAAATTGCACACCTACTTTAAAATTACTCAATTGTACTGAAACTAGTTCTGACTTATTTGATTTTCTCTTTTCAATGCTCCTGGTTTTAAAGTTATCCATCACTTTTTGTGGGGTTAATGTAAATTCTTCCATGGTTCGATTAAATAATTGTTGCAAGCTCGTATCGGTCGGATATACCTTCTTTTTAATGTTTTGCAACGCATTCTCAAAGGGGTATGCAGAAGTGTCATCTAATGGTCCAAACTTCCTAACGTCTGCTGGTAAATGAATGACATTGTGTACGTTGTACGTCACGTAATTGGTACAATGGTTTGGATAATTTACAACAAAGTACTTCAACAGATTTTCAGCATAATGGTTTAAGATTTGGCATAGGTCAGTATCGCACAGTATTCTTATTGCCATAGTTAAACTAAAGAAATGATCGTAAGAGTCGACAGGGAGAAATATTTTGAATAATAAAATACATGTATATAAAAGTAATTGCCGGCATTCGGTAGCCTTCCAAAAATGTATATCGAATATACTGCGGGACTTCCTCGCAAATTCGTCTGGTATGCAGCTTCGTAATTTAATTAGCATATCCGACATTAATATCAAATCTGCTGCGTCAATGTTATAACCGGTTCTATGCTTTATCAGCATTTTAACGAATTGTTTCAATACGCCTAAGCAAATGCAAAGTAAATGCGTTTAGTAAAATTTCAGTTGGCCTTAGATTGGTTTGTTCGATGATGGATTTTATGCCATAACTTATTCCGATATGAATATATTTGCCTTTAGACATTTTAATCATCTGCGATGAAGTTCCTCGGTGTGTTTTCATCAATGCTCTCGAATCGGCTGGTAGTTCCTGTTGCCCGTTCTGTTTTAATAGCTTCAATAGAGCATGTACTGCTATAGCTGTTACGTTGAACATAATTTTCCATCGTGCTAACTTTTGCTTCAATCCAATATCTTTGTCTTTTTCTGTTCGAGCCTCTTCTAGTGGTAATAATAATAATAATAATCTCCAATTTTTGGGGAGTCCTGGGCTATACCCGTCATGGACCATCAACGCCCCGAGACAGACAAACAACACAAACATTGGACGTAAACAGCCATTACATGGTAGTAGTATATTTAGCCGAATGTGTTGTCAATTTTTGCAAGTCGTGGCTCGACTTTAATAATTCCACTCCAGCATTTGCTTATGTTCAGGAAACCACAAAAACCTTGAACAAAGTGGCCGGCCGTGAGAATTGATCCCACTACCTCCCGAATGACAGCACATGGGCATAATATTTGCCACCTGAGCTACTGCCTCGGTTTGTCGTAAATTCAATGCTGTAATTCATCATAGAATAAATGTTGTTTTTCATTATAAGAAAAAAGTGCAAATTCAACACCCTCAAGACCAATTGAATCAAACGTTCAATAAATCGACATTTCTGTTTATTTGGAAAACAACAAATATGGGACATATCAGTGAATCGCGAAGATGTGCGTATACCAGATTTCTTCCAGGATGTCTAAAGTATCTTTTACTTATACAAAAGTACTATAAAGTACCCGAAAATTGCGTCCAAATTGAAGTCAAAGTGAAAATAATGCATTTTTTGGTAGGTACATGTCGCAAAATCGCTATTTGTACTCAATTAAATTACTGGAAATGGGGTTTCAGTGTTCCTAACGATTAATTGTAATGTTCTGGGACCAGCGGAATACCAATTTACTAGAAATCTCAGGTCATTCACGTTTATTTTAACTGTAATGCGAAAAGAACAAACGTGCACTTTTCGTGAACACATTTTCTACTTTCGCGACCTCTAAATATTGACCGATTTTTATGAAAATAAAGCATTGAGTTCCCAGTGAGTTGCTTAACAGAATCCTCGATGAAGAGCTCGAAATTCGAACTTTTTTTTATTGAACCACCCTTATGTACATATATGTTCCTTTTTACCTGGGTATATAATAGTTTATTATAATTTTATCATAACTTCATTCCACAATTATTTCTATCGCTTACTGCTTAATATACAATTGTTTTTAATTAAATTTCCTGCCAATTTCAGTTTTGAATATCAGATCGGAGCCTATTGTTTGTTTTCTTTATGTTATAAAAACGTAAGTGTTTCATAGGGGGACATTACAAAAAATTACAACATTTCAAATATTACACATAAAAGCGCTAGAACACGTAAAACTCATAAAAACATAAAAGCTAAAACACATAAAAGCGCGTCCAATAACATTCAACTTTGTAACACTTCAATCATCCTAAAGCAGCTTCACGATTTTCAAAGTGAAATTTCTCTAAATTTACCGCTCTTTTCCTCCTAGACAGCATAAAAAAATTTACTACTCCGAACAAACTTTCCCAATGCCGCCAGCAATTTGTTTGCAATAATTCACTGTATCAGCCATCTCCCGCGGACACTTCCGAAGCTTCGCTCAATCCTTTATTCCGCTTATCTCGGCGCATTTCTATGGAAATTGAAAGCGATAATAAAATAATCGAACTAACCGGCGCAATGTCGTGCAATTATTCCGCCGTTATTCAATCTCGACGAGACCACTTGCAACGTTCTGCCAGCCTCTTCCGGTGACGCGATTAAAAATGTTCCGGTGCGTCTTCGGCACGATCGATGCTCGAATTGGGCCAAAACCGCGAAAATAACCCCGATGGATAATTTCGCCGGACGGCATCGCAACAAGCGCCGCGCCCGGGCTAATTTACTTTTGAAACAAGTCCATCTCGCATTTTCATTTCGAAGTCCATTAAGAAGTTCGCGGAAATTTCGCGGCTTTTCGCCGTGCCGTTGTCCTCCCTCGACGCGAGCACCCCTTCGCATCCCATTAACCCGACTAAAGTAATTCTTTCGCGCTATCTGGGGCGAAAGTCGCGTAATGAAAAACAAATCGCCAATGATTTTCGGTAAGCGAGGAGCTGAAAAGCAGATTTATATTATGTCATTGTAACTCTGGTAAAAAAAATTGCCGCAATGAGATTATATTTTTATCTCATTCGCATTACTTTTTCATCCGGGAGAGAGATTGACAAATGTGTGATAACTTCTATTTTAATTGTAACAGTTAGATTCGAGTAATTTTTAATTTGAAAGTTTATTAGAAGCAGAACAAATTAATGAAATTAATTAAATTAAACAATTTAAACCACAAAATATGGAAATTTGAACTTGGATGTGCTGCATTAACTGAATTAACTGTAACATTAGACTGGCAATTAACAGTTGAAACTTGTAAACTGACTAAAATATTGAACTTGTCATCGAGTTGAAATTATTCCACAGTTATTCCAAATAGAAAGTAGAAACGTATATTGAACTTTCGATGCCGTCAGTGTCCACTTTCCGTCATCATTATTAATATCAGTTATTGTAACCATTATCATTCTTTAGTCGCCGAGACAGTAGCTCAGTTGTTAGCGATACCTTGCCTACGCACTGTCATTCGGGAGGCAGCGGGTTCATTTCCCGCTGCCGGCCACTCTGTTCAAGATTTTCGTCGTTCCCTTACACGTCAGGCAAATCCCTGATTGGCGTT